>JAULJZ010164487.1:0-25917 GCA_032270985.1 Heliamphora pulchella | reverse complement strand
TGAAGTACTTATTTGCACTGGGATTCTGAACATATTTCAGATCACACACATCAATGCGAATTAAACCCAGTGGCTCGGTGCTTCTTTCAAATGATTTTTCTTTTTTTTTTCCCTCAAATCTAATAACCAACAACTTTTATATAAATTTAGGAAAGGGTGCCATTAAAATGTCACCATTAAATCTAATTAAATTTTATAACAAAATAATAATAATAATATAATTATTTTTAATGGACAAATCACGAATAAGGTATTAATAACGGCCTATTTAAATATTAATGAATTTTTATTTAAAATTTTAATAAATTATAATTATAAATAATAATAAAAATAATATTTAATTTTTAAATATTTAATTTTTATTAATAATATTTTTAAATATTTAATTCTTCGACACGATTCTTCATGGAATATGTTAAAATTACTCTGCGCAGGGGAGGGAGAGGGTCTCACAATGTCAGTGTTCGGTCCATCTGAAAAGTGGCAGGTCCCACTATGGGGTGAGAGTAATTATTGGGTGCTTTCTCGGTCTAATGGCTTCATTTGACAATCAATTTAAATTATAATTTTTTGGTACTTTTATTTAAAGTCTAAAAAGTTAAAAAATTTTGTTTTGCATCTAATAGTTTTTAGTTTTTTATACTTTTTTTTACATAAAATTTTTAATATATATTTTAAAAATATTATAATTTTTATTATATATATTTATTTTTTATAAAATTATATTTTTAAATTTTATTTGTCAAAACTTATTAAATAAGATCCATATTTAATATAAAATTATCTAAAATTAAATTTAAAAAATTATAACAACTTTAAACCAAGTTTTTTGTATTTTGACTTAAAATTATTTTAAGCAAAAAACTTTTTAATTTATTATTTTTTATCTTAAAATTATCTCTACAGTTTTTCAAACAAATTTTTTATTTATTTAACTTAAAACATCTTCTGAAATTTGACTTAAATCCAAATTGCCAAATGAGGCTAATGTGCCAATTTTATGTGACAATGGAAATTTCACTCAATTTTATAGCGAAAAATTATATAATACAAAAAATAATAATTTATTTTTATCAAATAATTAAAAAATAAAAAATAATTTATATAATATAAATTATAATAATTTATTTATTAAAAATATCACATTGCCAAACTAGTTAATAAATTGCAACGGGATGGGGATTCTGACCATCAAGTGTCCCGTGCTGTCTTTATCAAAAACTGTGTTGTGCTGTCTTTCGATATATTTGGAACTTGGAAGGGATAAAGAGAATACATAAATAAGGCCCCGTTTTGTGATCCGTTGAATTTATTAGCAAAATTGAAATTTTGTTTTCATTTTTCAAAAACATGGGTTGGTAATATTTAAGAATATACAAATAAATCGTTAATTCGTTTTGATTCGTTCAATTAACTCAAATTCAACCTAATTTGCGCGAATTATGTGAGTAAATAGATTGAGATCGAGTGACTTGAGTTAAAATAAAAATGATAAATTAGTTGCGGGTTATATTTATTCAACCTATCATTAACTCAACTCGTCTATAGTATATATTAATTATTGTATTATTATATACGATGAATTTTTACCTCATATACATATTTATATTATAATATTTTTTAATAATTTATAAAAAAATAAATTAAAATATTTATAATTTTAATCACTACTTTATGTATTGTGAATGTTTTTTCAATAAGTATGCATGTAAATATTATTGTTAGAGGTGTTTAATTACATTATTATTATTGTTGAATGATGCTTATATTTCTAGTTAGTTTTTTTCTTGACTAGTTAAAAGTTAATTTTTAGAAAACAATTGCAATAATTTTTTTATTTTTTAAAAACTAATTTAAGAAAATAATTTTAAAGTTTAATAATTTTTCAACCTACTAAGCTGTCTAAATCGAAGGTTAAAATCACCAAAAGATATTATCTAACCAGTTGATTTTGATGATTAGTGGGTCAGTGGTAGGTTAAAAAAATGGTCAATCGCCAAAGATGGTTAGTTGAAATTTTTTTCTTCATCCGCCCAAACTCAACCCGCGCACTCCCCTGGTAATGTTTATGTTTATTATTATTTTTTATTTTAATTTTTTTTGTTAATTGTAAACCAAATCACTTTCTATAATTTTTTTTTGTTTTTAAAAATATGAACAAATTTTTAAATTTATTAAATTTTTATAAAAAAATATATTTTCACTTGTTTTATAAATAATTTTTATTTTCTCCTCACTCCTTCATTACTTCTTATACCTCTTGCTACTTTACTAGCAAATAATTCTGGCCTCTGGCCACAACTTCTATTTGTCCACCACCTTTAACCACCACCTTTTTTATTGGCCGTCGCTACCTTCCTCCATCGACTGTCATGTCTGCCTACTGTTGGTAGTCATTATCATCGCCACTAACATTCAATTATCACTTTTGTTAGCTTAAAAGCTTTTTAATTTGATTTTGATGATTTTTATAATTTATTTTTATTAAGTATACTTGAATCACATTAAGTGTGTCAACTACTTTGAACAAATATTTTGACACCCTAACAGTTTTATGAAGTTGACATTCAGGTATCAAACGTTAGTGTCGACACAAACAAGTCTTGTGTCAACACAAAAGAGCTGTAACTCTAAAGGACTCAAAATGAGTCTACACAAATTACATTTGTGTCGACACAAAAGTGTTTCTCACTTTTGGTATTCAGAATTTTGGGTCGACACAAATAGAAATTGTGTCGACATAAAAGAACTTAGGCTACCTGCAGCATTTGAGGTGTCGACACCAATTGAAGATGAGTCGACACAAAAGTCTCGAGCCTGCCTGAAGAATTTGTGGTGTCGACACCAGAGACCTCAAGTGTCGACACAAATATACCGAGACTTCCTACAGAATTTAGTGTCCACACCAAAGAAGACATGAGTCGACACAAAGTGCCTCCTCTCGGATTCTAAAGTGCATTTGAGTCAACACCAGACCCAAAGTTGTTGACACCGTTGTGTTGGTGAAACAACGTGCAGATATTGTGTCGACCTCTCAGAAAAATCGTGTCGACCTAACCACTTAAAGGTCATGCCCTAGACATGTTATGTTGACACCAAAAGGTTTAGTGTCGACACTGGCGACGCAGATTCAAATTCGCGGCAGACCTCAACAGTTAGATTTTTGGCATTTATTGCTCTCACCTACCTCCAATGGTCATGAATGCACAAGAGCTTATATAAGGAGTAACTTCTCAACATTTACTCCAACTAGAGACTAACATTTACTATTCTATTGCTTGAATCAAACTCAAAATTCTCAAGCCTTTATTTATTGTTGAATCTCCAGCTCTTGTTCCTTATATCTCTTTACCTTCTTATTTATTGTAAATTACTTATGTAACGAGAGTGGGTGTTTCTCAATAATACCTTCTCATTTATTGTATTCAAAGGTGAGTCACCCTTTATCTTTTGAGTGAGTGAGTAAATCTCATCAAAGAAGAGTTCAAGAGAAATTAGAAGAAAATAAGAAATTATTTTTGTAGGATCGTCTTGAAGCTGTATTAGGTTTTTGAATGTACCCGTAAATATTCGATTTATTCAAGGGTAGTCTTGAAATTGTAAAGGCTTGGAATGCGCCCATGAAGCATTCTATATAGTGGAAATACTCAATGGAGAACTTGAGGAGTGGACGTAGGCTTAGAAGAAGCCGAACCACTATAAAATCCTTGGTGTCTGGTTTAATCTCTCTATTCCTAACATTTTTAATATTCGCATTGTTTTAATATTTGATTATCTTGCTTTATTTGATTGCAATATCAAAAGATTTCAAAAAGGATTTTAAATTATTATTTATTTTTTAAAGATCCAATTCACCCTCACTCTTGGGTTGCCTAGAACTAACAATTGGTATTAGAGTTTGGGCTCTTATTTTTAACTTAACAGTATAACAGTTTATATGGCAATCACTAGGATCGGACCTATCTAATCTGAAGGTCAGTCAACAAATAAAATTTTTTTGTTTAATGGAACAAACTATAATTATTGGAAGGCTAGAATGAGAATCTATATTCAGGTCGTAGACTACGACCTTTGATGGGTCATCATAACTAGACCCAAAAGACCCACCAAAACTGTTGAAGAGGCTGCTGTCCTTAAACCTAAGGCTGAATAGACTAAAACTGATATTA
The DNA here is from genome assembly GCA_032270985.1 of Heliamphora pulchella. Taxonomy (NCBI): domain Eukaryota; kingdom Viridiplantae; phylum Streptophyta; class Magnoliopsida; order Ericales; family Sarraceniaceae; genus Heliamphora; species Heliamphora pulchella. The sequence goes on along the minus strand of JAULJZ010164487.1, from coordinate 21,748 downwards.
GGGAGATACAAAAAAATGTTAAAGTTATGAATCTCCTATATTTCTTACTTGACCCGAATAAGTTCAATAGGATCTCTACATGTGACACTGTAAAAAAAATATGGCATAGACTCGAAATTACCCATGAGGGTACCAATCAAGTAAAAGAGTCAAAAATCAGTCTGTTTGTGCATAACTATGAACTATTTAAAATGAAACATGATGAAACAATTTTTGATAAATTTACTTGCTTCACTGATATTATTAATGGACTAAAATCTCTTGGCAAGATTTACTCTAATGCAGAAATGGTAAGAAAAATTCTAAGGTGTATGCTAAAGAGTTGGGAAGCAAAGATCACGGCTATTCAAGAAGCCAAAGACCTGAACAGGCTTAGCCTAGAAGAACTTCTTAGTTCTCTCATGACCCATGAGATGAACATCAAGATGGACGATGAGGAAGACAACAAAAAGAAGAAATGTATCGCCTTCAAGTCCTCAACTCATGAAGAAGAATCTGATGAAGACTCTTCAAGTGATGGGAATGAAGACATAGCTCTGATCACAAAGAAATTCAAAAGGTTTCTTAGAAATAAGAAACAAGGAGGAAGAAAGTTCTTTAAAAAGGAAGGACACCGAGGTGAGCCTACCAAATTCAAAGGCGACTCAAGCAAATTCAAAAGCGACTTCAAGGAAAAAAAAATTATTTGCTATGAGTGTAAAAAGCCTGGACATGTCAAAACTGAATCTCCTCAGCTCAAAAAGCAATTTAAAAAGGGCTTTAAGAAAGTCATGATTGTTGTATGGGGTGAAAGTGATGACAGTAGTTCTGAAGATGAAAAAAAGGAAATGAAGTAGCAAGTCTATGACTCATGGCCAGAGAAGATGATGAGGTAACTTCTAACCCTTTTTCTTTAGATGAATTACAAAGTGCATTTGAAGATCTGCATGAAGAGTTGAGAAAAATGGATGCAAAGAACTCTATTTTGAAAAAGTTAGTTCTTTCTTCCTCAGCTGAAATTGAAGTTTTGAAAAAAATCTGTCTTGCTAAAACAAGTTTCTGTTTTAAATGATGAAAGCAAAGTTTTAAGTGAAAAAGTTGAGGATCTTACAAAAATCGTTCATAAATTCACTCAAGAAAAGAACAACCTAGATAAATTTCTTAGCATGCAAAAATACGTTTTTGACAAAGTTAGAATCGAGTATAAGCCTAAGAAGAAACAAAAGTTGTTAAGTAACATTTTTGTCAAGGCATCATGTAATCATTCAAATGCCACTTTTTTTCACTGTTATGAGCATTGACACATTATCACATACCGTCCACACAGAAAACTTTTAAATAATTCTGTAAAAAAGGCTTGGGTCCCTAAAGAAACACATCCTCAAGGAACTAACACAAAATGACCTAAGAAAATTTGGGTACCAAAAATCAAAACTTGATTCTCCTTGCAGGTATGTCTCAAATCCTCATTCGAGGAGGGACTGTAGTATCTCGATAGCGCTTGCTCAAGACACATGACAGGCGACCAATCGATGTTTGCATCTCTCAAACCAAAATATGGCGGATTTGTGACTTTTGGAGACAATAGCAAAGGAAAAATCATAAGAATTGGCTGCATTGGTAAAATTTCTTTCCCTTCTATTGAAAATATTTTGCTTATTGATGGTTTGAAACATAACCTTCTTAGCATAAGCTAACTTTGTGACAAAAGCTACAAAGTTGTGTTTGATCATACTAAGCGTATTATTGAGAATTCAACCAATAAAAAAGTTATTCTTGAAGGTCAAAGATATGAAAATGTTTATACATTCATTCTGAATGATCTTTCTAAGAATAACACCAAGTGCTTAGCCACTTTGAGTGATAATAGTTAGTTGTGGCATAGAAGGCTTGGACATGCACACATGAACTTGATTTCTAAACTTTTGAAAAATGAGTTAGTGATTGGGTTACCCCAAATAAAATTTGAAAATGACAAAGTGTGTGATGCGTGTCAACAAGGCAAACAAGTTAGAAGTTCATTTCAATCTGAAAATGAGATTTCAACTTCTAGGCCATTACAATTGTTGCACATGAACTTATTTGGTCCAACAAGGACTTTAAGCCTTGGAGGCAAGAGATATGCCTTTGTTATTGTTGACGACTTCTCTAGATACACTTGAGTGCTATTCTTAATTCATAAGGATGAAGCCTTTTCCTCTTTTGCAAAACTATCTCGGAGAGTTCAAAATGAAAGAAGTTTTTAAATCCCAAGTATCCGAAGTGATCATGGTAGAGAATTTAAAAACAAAGATTTTGAAAAGTTTTGTGATGAAAATAGTATTAACCATAACTTCTCTGCTCCTAGAACCCCTTAACAAAATAGAGTTGCTGAGAGAAAAAATAGGACTTTAGAAGAAAAAGCTAGAACCATGCTCTGTGAAAATAATCTACCAAGATACTTTTGGGCCGAGGCTGTTAATACCGCTTGTTTTATCACAAAAAGAGTTATGATAAGAGTTTCTCTCAAGAAAAATTCTATATGAGCTATGGAATGGAAGAAAACTTAACATCAGTTATTTTCGCGCCTTTGAGTGAAAATATTTTGTTTTGAACAACAACAAAGAATTTTTAGGCAAGTTCGATACAAAATCTGATGAAGTTATTTTTCTAGGATATTCTATATCTAGTAAAGCGTATAGAATGTTCAACAAAAAGACCCTCGTTGTTGAAAAATCTATACATGTTATTTTTTATGAAGCTAACCTTAGTTCTTCAAAAGATTTTTGTGAAGATAACTTGTTAGACATAGAAAAAGGTGTTGAAGATATCTTCATCAAAGAAAAGAAAGAGCCAAATCAAGAGGAAGCTTCAAATCCTCAACAAAATGCAGTCCAACAGATTGTTGAATTTACAAATTCAAAAAGTTCAGACCTACCTAAAGAGTGGAGGTATGCTCATGGTCACCCGAAAGATCTTATCATTGGTGATCCATCGCAAGGTATCAAAACTCGATATTCTCTACATAATGTTTGTGATCCATCCCAGACTGAACTAAAACATTTTGTGGAAGTCAAAAACGATGAGTTTTGGATCGTGGCTATGCAAGAAGAGCTAAATCAATTTGAATGAAACAAGGCTTGGACTTTAGTCCCAAGACTTAAGGAACACTCTATTATCGGTACAAAATGAGTTTTTAGAAATAAAATGGATGAGAATAGAGTAGTTCTTAGGAACAAAGCTCGATTGGTAGCCCAAGGTTATAATCAAGAAGAAGGCATCGATTTTAATAAGACTTTTGCTCATGTGGCAAGACTTGAAGCCATTAGGATGTTGCTTGCTTTTGCATGCTTTAAAAAGTTCAAACTCTATTAAATGGATGTTAAAAGTGCCTTTTTAAATGGTTTTATCTCAGAGAAAATTTTTGTAAAACAACCTCCTGGTTTTGAAAATCTAAATTTTATAAACCATGTTTACAAACTTACCAAAGCTCTCTATGGTTTAAAGCAGACACCTAGAGCATGGTATGAAAGGCTTAGCAAATTCTTGATTGAAAATGAGTTTTTAAGAGAAAAAATAGATACCTCTCTTTTCATCAAGTCTCAAGAAAATGATATACTTATTGTACAAATTTATGTAGATGATATAATCTTTGGTGCAACTAACGAATTTCTTTGCAAAGACTTTTCTAAGTGTATATAGGGAGAATTTGAAATGAGCATGATGGGTGAGCTCAACTATTTTTTCAAACTCTAAATTAAACAAACTCAAGAACAAATCTACATCAATCAAGCTAAATACACAACGGACATATTGAAGAGGTTCGACATGCTAAAGGTAAAACCCATGAGAACTCTAATGTGTCCTACAACGAAGCTTGACAAAGATGAAGATGGCATAATAGTGGATGAAAAGCGTTACAGAGGTATAATTGGATCTCTCTTATATTTAACTGCTAGTCGTCCGGATATTATGTTTAGTGTATGCATGTGGGCTAGATTTCAATAAAATCCTAAAGAATCACATGTGACCGCTATTAAGCGCATCCTTAGATACCTCTTAGATATACAAAACCTAGGATTATTTTATCCTAGAGGAATAACTTTTGAGTTATTTGGCTATTCGGATGCTGATTTAACCGGATGCAAAGTAGAAAAGAAAAGCACAAGTGGTACTTGTCAATTCCTAGGACACTCACTAATCTCTTGATTCAGCAAGAAGCAGAACTCAGTGGCCTTATCTACAACCGAGGCTGAGTACATTGCTGCTGGAAGCTGTTGTGCACAAGTTCTTTGGATGAGACAACAATTAGAGGACTATGGTTTTCATTTAGATCATATTCCAATAAAATGTGACAATACTAGTGCAATTAATATATCCAAGAACTCTATTCAACACTCAAGAACCAAGCACATAGAGATTAGACATCATTTTATAAGAGATCATGCGCAAAAGAGAAATATCGAACTTGAATTTATAGGCACGGATTACCAGTTAGCTGACATTTTCACAAAACTTTTAAATGAAGAAAGAATATGCTATATAAGACGAGAACTTAGTATGTTATGTGCTCCATATTCATAATCTATATGCCATACTAATCATGTCTTTTCATTGCATTTCAAAGCCTTTGATGTTCTTTCTTGATATGTGAAAAAGTGTCGACACCACTTGAAAAAGTGTCGACACAAATGTGTGTAGTGTTGACACAAAACTGTATAGAAGTGGCACTACGAGAAAAGTGTCGATCCCTTTCTATTCAGTGTCGACACCATTTTGGGTTTCCTGACTCTCGATAAATTTGTGTCGACACCAAGCTTAATCGTGTCGACCCAAATAGCCGAATGCGTCGACACTTTCTGAAAATGTGTCCACACCACTTCCTATTTCGATACCCACACTCGATACGAAAGTGTCGACACCAAATGTAACTTTTGTCGACACAAATCGTTATACCTATATATAGAGGCGTTGGTTCCGAACAGTCACATCGTTCCCTCTCTCTCTCTATAAAACCGTTCACCTCCCGCGTAAATTTTTTTCAAAACCCTGTGTCGACTCCTCCTATTCTTCTTTCTTCTATCTTCAAAATCTCAACCCATATCCTTCAAAATGCCTCCGAAAGTAATGGTTAAAGGATCCAAATGACAAATCGGCGAGGGTTCCTCAAAGCCTAGATCCATAAAGAAGAAGAAGACGACAACGACGACAGCAACGACGGCGAACACCGCACCAGCAAATGTAGCCATGGCCGAGGTAATCTCTTTCATTACCCCAAAATTCGACAATTTTATTTCGCTTCTTTCGTTAATCGAAGGGTCGTTCCCGGCCGAAGCATAAACTTTTCATTTTTTGATTCCATTGAAATGAGATTTAAAGATCTCTTTTCAATCCTTGGGTGGGAAAGGCTACTTCAAATCCGTGAACCTCACTATCCCACTTTGATCAAATCTTTCTATGCACACTTATACATTTCCTCGATTCCGACCACCACCAACACCACATGGGTGAATGGTGTGAACATTGTTATGACTCCCTCCTCCCTTAATGAGATTCTTGGCAATCCCAAAGGGAAAATTTGTGTTCATTACAACAAAAAAATCTATTGATGTTGAAGGTTTTTATTTCTCTGATTCTGTCAAGAACATTTTTGAGAATGACGACATTGATCCTTCCAAGTCCTTAGAGGCAACTCCTTGAAACCGAAAATGCGCATTCTACATCAGATGGTAAACCATATTTTTCTATCCCAAATGGAAAGATTTGGGGATGTTACATATATGCACATTTTCGTCATGTGGTGCATCCTCGAACAAAAAAACCTAGATTTAGGCTTTTTGTTCATCTCCCACATGTTACATTTTCACAATAAATTAAATTCCTCCCTACCACATGCCATATACCTTACTCGTGTTTTTCGCCATTTTGGCATAAATCTCTCTGAGGAAAAGGTGGTACCATTTTTCAAACACGATCTATATGGTAGTTCCACTTTAAAACACATGCAAATTGCTAATGTTGATGGAGTCTGGACTACTTCACGACGCGGTACCCCCTCCTCCACCATGACTCCTCCTCCTACACCGCGAGATATTTCCTCTATTCCCCTTGATCTTGACTCTCCCCCTGTTTCAACTGTTTTCCCCGGATCCTCCAGCACCCTTGGTCCCTCACATGCTCCTCCTCCTCCCTCTGGTCCATCTACATTCTCATCTGCTCCTATTTTTGTTGATTTAACAGAAGTAGTATCTTTGATCAAATCTCTCTCATCTTCCTTGTCATCATTTCAAGCAAAGGTTGATCAAGATTTTTTTGATCTCAATCACTCTGTTTCTGCCCTTTCTGAAAAAGTAAAATCTGTTGAAAAATCCAATCGGTCTTTGCGTAAAGAAGTAGAAAGAGCCACGGACACCGGACAGTCATTGTGTCGTACAATGGACGATAGTATCGTCTCAATTGTTAATGCAACCAATGCTATCCTACGGCAAGTCCAAAAAGAATATGACGAAGGTGTAGTCATGGCTGTTCAAACCAATTCTCAAAAAGTGGATGAATATCTTCATTGGATACGTCAAGCTTGGGCAAATCAATTCAAGCCCAAAGAAACAAAAGAAGAAAAAGTTGCTCGACTTAAGCGCGAAGCGGATCTGGCTTTGGCAGCTCGCTATGAAGCCATGGTTGCAGCTGAAACTAAAGATGAGCGAGCACGAGCATCAAAGGAACGGGCATCCACCAGCAAGCAAAAAGCAAAGGAGAAGAAGGATTTCAAAAGATTCATGGATGACCAATAGCCCTCTTTTTGAAGATTATAAAAGGAGAAAAGAAAAGGGGAGTACAAAAGTGAAGGGGAGTACAGAAATATAGAAGAGAAGAGAGAAAGAAGAAAACATTTTCTTTTTAAATTTTTTTAATGAAGGTGAAGATGTAACATGTTTAACATACATTTTTTTGTTTGCATGGGTTGGTTAATTATTTTGGATGGATGTTTGAAAACATTTACACACTTTTACAATGTATGGCTTGAATGGTTTGGATGTTTGCACTTTTTTATAAATGAATCCCCTATGCTTATATATGTGGTTGTTTATATCTTTGTTCATATGCCTATGAATGATTTTTGAATACTTTGGCTATAAATATTTGGATATGAGTTTTGGATAAATCACATTGCACATATTTTAATAAACTCAGAATGTTTCTTGATTATTTGTTGCATATTATATCAACATTGTATGCCTTCATAATGTTTGAATGCCGTGCTCTTATGATTGTATATATTATTAAGGCACATTGATAAAGGGAGACCCCTTGTTCAAAAATATTTTTAAATATTTTTTAGAAAATGATAATATGGTTGTAGTCATAAAAAAATGGGAGATTGTTAGCCCAAAAATTTTTTAATTTGATTTTGATGATTTTTACAATTCATTTTCTAAAAATAAATGGCTTTAAAAGGATAACATCTTTATATTTTTAAAATGAAAGTGTTAACACATTTTGAACAAATGATTTGACACCTTAGCAAAAAAAAATGACTTAACTCTCAAAAGGATTAAAACATTCACATATTCTTAAATAAAAATATTTTGCGTTGAACCCAATTGAAAAATAAGTCAAACACTTTTAAGGAAAAGTATACTTGAATCATATCAAGTGTGTCAATCCCTTTGAACAAATATTTTGACACCCTAACAGTTGTATGAAGTTGACCTTCAGGTATCAAACGTTAGTGTCGACACAAATAAGCCTTGTGTCAACACAAAAGTGTTTTTCACTTTTGGTATCCAGAATTTGGATCGACACAAATGGAAATCGTGTCGACACAAAAGAACCAAGACCACCTGCAGCATTTGAGGTGTCGACACCAATTGAAGATGAGTCGACACAAAAGTCCGGAGCCTGCCTGAAGAATTTGTTGTGTCGACACCAGAGTCCTCAAGTGTCAACATAAATATATCAAGGCTTCCTGCAGAATTTAATGTCGACACCAAAGAAGACACAAAGTGTCTCCTCCCGGATTCTGAAGTGCATTTGAGTCGACACCAGACCCAAAGGTGTTGATACCGTTGCGTTGATGAAACAGCGTGCAGAAATTGTGTCGACCCCTAAAAAAAATCGTGTCGACCCAACCACTTAAAGGCCCTGCCCTAGACATGTTGTGTCGACACCAAAAGGTTTAGTGTCGACACCGGCGACGCAGATTCAAATTCGGAGCAGACCTCAACTATTGAATTTTTGGCATTTATTGCTCTCATTTATCTCCAACGGTTATGAATGCACAAGAGCTTATATAAGGAGTAACTTCTCAGTATTTACTTCAACTGGAGACTAACATTTACTGTTCTATTGCTTGAATCAAACTCAGAATTCTCAAGCCCTCATTTATTGCTGAATGTCCAGCTCTTGTTCCTCATCTCTCTTTATCTTCTTATTTATTGTAAATTACTTCTGTAAAGAGAGTGAGTATTTCTCATTAATACCTTTTCATTTATTGTATTCAAGGGTGAGTCACCCTTTATCCTTTGAGTGAGTGAGTAAATTTCACCAAAAAAAATTCAAGAGAGATTAGAAGAAAACAGGAAATTATTTTCGTAGGATCTTCTTGAAGCTGTAGTAGGTTTTTGAATATGCCTGTAAACATTCGGTTTACTGAAGCGAAGTCTTGAAGTTGTAAATGCTTAGAATATGCCCGTGAAGCATTTTATATAGTGGAAATACTCAAGAAAGAACTTGAGGACTTGATGTAGGCTTGGAAGAAGCCGAACCACTATAAAATCCTTGGTGTCTGGTTCAATATCTCTATCTCTAACCTTTTTAATATTCGCATTGTTTTAATGTTTAATTATTTTGCTTTATTTGATTGCAATATTAAATGGTTTTCAAAAAAGTTTTTAAATTGTTATTTATTTTTTAAAAACCCAATTCACCACCCCTCTTGGGTTGCTAGAGCTAACAGCCTTTACCTATCGGCCACCCAGTGTTGTCAAATCAGGATACGTATCGCGTATCGTAATTTCACTTTTATGTATCGCGTATCGTAAGATATGTTAATGTAATTATATATAAGTTGATAAAATAATTATTCTACTATAAAATTACAAAAATAAGTTCTCATAATAAAAATATATTACATATGCTCAAAGTAAAGTTGAAACTTCAAAATATTAAATTTAAAATTTTCAACCATATCCATATAAGATGTGCTAAAAAATAACCATCAAGTTGCCCTCTTTCAAACATACAACATTCTTCCTCTTCAAAATACTCCACAACATCATCATCAACATTATTTCTTTGTTTCAAGTCTTGTAACAAATTCGAAAATATTTTAACTTCTTCTGGATATTTTGCACAAATCGCAATATTTTTACGAATATGAGCTAGGTGGTGTTTCATTCGAATCACACCACCCGAATAATCATTACCACAATAATTACATCTCAATCTTAATCTAGTGTTATCAACATCATTATCATCCACTTGTTCATTAACATGTACACAATGATCCCAAGTAATGTCGATATCTTTTCTACTAGTTTTCTTTTTAGGAGGTATAATTCTAATATCCAAAATAGCTAAGAAGAATAACTCCCAATTCCCAAAGGTAACACAACAGTCCAAGAAGGCAAGAATACCAAAATGCAAACAGCCAAACTGAGCACAATGACAAAAAACTAGAAATTCAAACCTTCGAACAACCAAATAGAAGAAACAGAGAAATCGAAGATAAACAGTCGGCGCAAGTGCAACAAAGATCAAAGATAAACAGTTGGCTAACTCGAAGATGAATAGTTGGCGAAGTCAAAATTGAAGATGAACAGTCGACGCAAGTACAACCAAGATCGAAGATGAACAGTCGGCGAAATCAAAATCGAAGATGAACAGAGGCGTCGAAGTTGAGCTTAGAATAAACCCTAGGCATCGACTGTTCTCTTCTTTGTCTTCATCTCTTCGATGCGTAGAGAGCCAGAGACAAAGCAGAGTCGTCCCTTCGAAGTTCGAACAAAACAAACCCTAGGTGTCGTCTTCGATTCGCAGCTAGGAGAGGAAACAGAGGCGTCGAAGTGAGGAGATGTGAGAAATACGAACAGTAGGCGCCAAGGATTCATTAAACAGTAAGTTTTCTAACTAATTAAAAATCGCATGATACAGTATACGAGCTTACGATTCGAAGACCTATCCTACGATTTTCGTACCAGAACGATACGCTATGTGATTCGTATAGGTTTTGCTGTGATACGATACATATCGCATATCGTACAATTTCTATAACACTCCCGGCCACCACCTCCACTTTCCCCTCCAACCTATCCCTTCAACCTATCATCGCCACCTACACCTATCACCTTTACCCACCAGCTCTTCCTGAAAGCTACCACCTCCCTCGCAACTCGACATCACCACCACAACCTCCCCTACCAGTCACCACCTGCGCTCATCGATCACCACCTCCACCTATGGTTGCCGTCACCATCATTTTCACCACTTGCAATTATTACTCTTAGTTCTTTCGCTTACCTCCATACACTGCCTTTACTCATTGGCCACTATTTTTATGAACTCTTCTACTTTTGATCTCCCCAATCTAACCATCATCACTTGCTTTCACTAGATTACCTTTGGCCACCGTCACCTATTACCACATCCGGCTACCATAGTCATCGCCACCTTTGATAGTGCTCTTGGCCAACTCCCTTCATGTTGGTGATTCCCTCTAATTACCTCTTACTTGTTTTAGAATAAAATTTTACAAAATTATATATATTTGTCAAACAAATTTTTTGTTTTTGTTTTTTATTTCAAATATAGAAAAATATGTTTTCTATTTATTATAAATGTTACCAAAAGAGTTAAAATGTTCTTATTTTTTTTGATTGGTATCCAGAAAAAAGGACAAAGAAAAAAAGGTAGAAAGTAAGTTTTTTACGTTTTTTCTTTTTTTTTTCTTTCTATTTCTTTATTAGTTAAAAAATAAATGAGAAGTTACTTGTTCTTTCTCATTTTTGTTACAAGAGTTAGGTTTTTAAACCTATTCTGTTTTGGTAGTTTCGTGATTAAAATTTAAATTTGGTTCATTTTTTTATTATTTTTTGTCAATATTTTATTCATGAAAATTGTTTTGGAGATTGGTATGCTTTTCATCTTAAGATTACACCAATGCATAAAAGCCCCATTAGTGGAATCACTGATCGATCGATCGATCGACCGGTCTGCACTTTTAATGCGATTTAGTATTGATCGTTGGATCAAGAGATCAATTTAGATTGATCGATCTGCAAAAATACTGTAAATATCTTAATACCGCCCGATACACAAATGGACTGGGATTGATCACCAATGGATCGGTCTATTTTGTGATGGCTCATATGTTTGGCCTAGCTTTTTTTAAAATTTTTTTGCTTAAAAGCCTTTAAAAAAATTTACTGGTTTGGCCTAAATTAATTTTTTCTACATCTTTTTACATTTACTTTCTTATAAAAAAATTAAAAATTTAAAAAACCTAAAAAATGCTAGTCGAAACACAAGCTTAATTATTGTAGGTTTACAGAAACTACATTTTTTATAGCAGAAAAAAAAACTCATGAAATTTAGGGCTTTGAAGATGAGAATTCCTTGAGCTTTGTTTGTCTATCATACGATGATCAGATAGATTGAGGACTTCTAAGAAGATCATCAAGTATCAGATATACAACTTTTTCACTAGTCCCTGATGGATCTCGAGTGGATTCTCAAGATACGAAGTCCGAGGTGGATTTCGTCGGCAAACAAATTTGATTTGGTGCGAGTGGATTCGACAAGAGTAGATTATGCCGGTAAGTTGTGAATTTAATTTCTTATTATAAGAACTCTTATAACCGAAACTTATTCTTAATGCTTGTTTCTTTGACCAGTGGTGGTCAAGTCGTTTTTGTAGTTGATTGTGGTATATCGATTAGTGCAAATCAAATTAGAAAAATATATTTTTCAACAAGGAGGCCAAATGCTGGGGAGGGAGTGAGGTCAAATCTCCATTGATAAGTGATTGTGCAAGAGCTCTGTTGGGTTGTGTCTTGTATTCTATCGGATCCATGTTTATTATATTATTTTTGATTTATATGTAATTGAGTTAGGGTGGAATTAAGAGTTCACTAAAATTCTTTATGTATAGGATTTATAGTAATATAGGCTTACTAGAAATCTTTAAGGTTTATACGAGTGTGCCTATAAATATAACACTAGTAGAGCCATAGGATTATAGGTGTGAGTCAAAAAATTAAGAGGTTAGTTAATAGAGAGAAAGGAGATGAATTTTGTATTCTTTCACATACAACATAGTGAAATATTTTCTCTCTCGCTCGTGGATGTAGGCTGGTGTGGGCCAAACCACATAAATTCTCGGTGTTAATTATTTTTTTCTTTTTTGTGCGTAATTTTTGCTTCTGTTCGCGTTCAGGGATTTGTGTTGAAATCCTAACAAGTAGTATCAGAGCTAATGGTGGATGATTCGAAGCCGTGTTGGGTAATCGGAGTAAGGTACAATTTTTTGATTTTGTATCATATAATTAAAATTGTTTATATTCGTACAAAAAAAAAGAAGAACCAGTGTGGCGCTGTTGCAGAAAAATTTTTAACGGTGAAACAATCAGGAGCATGGAAGATTCCGCTATTGCGTTTTGTGACTTGTTAAACCTATTGATTTGGTATTGTGCTGATTAAGGCATTAAAAGTGATTGTGTTTTGCGAAGAATTTTTTTCGATTGCCGTGCATTAAAAGGTGATTCACGCCATTGAGAATTCATTGGTAGTCGAAGACTAGGTTTGGGAATTGAAAATTAAGAGTTTTTACCCTATGTGGTGAGAATCTAAGAGTGTTGATCTAGTAGGCACCAAATTAGGGAGAAAATCATTAGGTGATTTGCTTTTGATTTGATCAAAAGAGTTTTATTTGGTGTGATTGCGTACTCACTGGAGTTGTTTGGGAATTGTCTTATTATGGTTAAATTGAATCTCAACAGAGCCTTGATTATTGGGTTTAGATTTAATTAAAGAAGTTTTGATCCAGTGTGGTGTGTGCGTAAAATCAACGGTTAGAAATTTTTTTATTATATCAGATCGTATATATAATAGAAAAATTCAAAACAGAGGCCTCTCCTAAGGTTTTTTGGCGCTGCGAATTCATCGGTACGGTTATATTTTTTGATTTCTGCACCGTTTGATTGGATTGGATAGATCGACTTAGATTGTGATTGATCGGGTGTGATCAGGTACAATCAGGAGCGATCAGGTACAATCAGAGTTGATTTGGGCTGCGTGGGACAAGGATTGCACATATCTGGTATTGCGACGTGTTAAGATTGTGAGAGATTATCAGACACAAATCTAATGGCATTGAAGAGTTCAGATTTCGTGGTTGAACCTTTTAACGGCCACAACGACTTCACTTTGTGGCAGCAAAGGGTGAAGAATATTTTGATACGCGAAGGACTGATTAAGGCTCTTAGGAAGAAGTCAGAAAAATCAAAAACGATGAAGGATGTAGAGTGGGATGAGATGCGGGACTTGGCGAACAATACGATTCAGTTGTATCTCGGTAATAGAACTCTTCGAGAAGTCATTAACGAAACTGATTCGGCAGAACTTTGGGCTAAGTTGGAGAGCAGGTACAAATCTAAAACATTGACAACTTAATTGTCTTCAAAGAAATAGTTATATACACTTCAGATGATAGAGGAAGCGAGCTTTATGGCGCACTTGGACAAGTTCAATAGCTTACTAACGGAATTGGATTCTATCGGCGCAAAGATCGAGGATGAGGATAAAGCAATTCTCCTATTGGTTTCATTGCCTTCATCATATGAGCATCTGAGGACTACACTGATGCTTGGGAAAGATACTCTTGGGTTAGATGAGGTTGTTGCTGCTCTCATATCTCATGAGATATTAAAGAAGAGGGAGAGTGACAGATCACAGGGAGAATGCATCATGGTTGCATCAAGTAGTTGGGGAGTCAGAGGCAGGACGATAGTGAAGCAGGAGGGGTCCAAGAAGAAAGGTCGTTCCAAGTCGAGAGAATACAAAGGGAAGTGCTACTATTGTGACAAGGAAGGTGATCTAAAGAGGAATTGTCTGAAGTACAAGGCGGACAAGGGAAAAGAACAATCATCAGAGACTGCAGTTATAGAGGGCTCCGTTTATGAAGAATCAAAAGTGCTCACAATTACTTCAAGTACAGAAAAATCAAATTGGATATTAGATTCTGGATGTTCGTTCCACATGTGTGCAGTCAGAGAGTACTTTGATACGTATTAGGCATGCGATGGGGGTACTGTCAGGATGGCTAACAATGTAGTGAGCACAGTTGTCGGAATAGGGATAGCGCAGTTTTGCAGGCTTGATGGGACCATTTTGATCTTGACTGGAGTCAGACAAGTGCCGAATCTAAGGAAGAACTTGATTTCTCTGGGGATGCTGGATTCGAGAGATTGTGGGTTCTCATCCGAAGGTGGTGTTCTTTAGGTTTCAAAGAAAAATAAAGATGTACTGCAGACAGATGATTGACAACCTATACAGGCTCATAGAGAATGTTGTGACAGGTGGAGCTACTGCTAGACATCAGATGAGTAGTATAGATAGATGACATACACGAAAAAAGTGTAAGGGTGATCAGGTTAAACAACAGTTGCGAAAAAACACACGGAATAGGCGTAGGGGTACACGGAAGAAACGAGGTAGTACAAGTGCACAGGTGAGCAAATCAAATGGTGTGCAAGATGCCGGCAAGATGCAAGAGCAACAGTTGTTGGATGTTCACAGGAAAGCTCCGAGCAACGAGACTAAAATGACAGACGTGACGGACAGGTGTACACCTCAACAAAAGCGAGTCTCATTTGCTCTTAATTTGGTTAGTGGCGGTGATCTCTCCGATTATGTGCACAAAGGGGGAGAGATAGGGCCATGTTTTCTACAAAGTAGTGAGCTTTGTAGGGCACCCGGGTTGGGGTGCGGGCACCTCGGTATAGGGGTGCAGGGCCATGTTATTATGGTGTGGCAGATCGACGATGACGACGGTAGAATAAACATCAACGCTGGCTATCTTCAGGGTGGTTTGTAAAATTCAAGTCAATGTGGAGATTGTTGGGCTGTGTCTTATATTCTGTCGGGCCCATGTGTATTATATTATTTTTGGTCTATATGTAATTGAGTTGGGGTGGAATTAGGAGTCCACTAAAATTTTTTATGTATAGAGTTTACAGTAATATGGACTTATTGAATTCTTTAGGATTTTTACGTGTGTGCCTATAAATAAGACACTACTAGAGTCATAAGATTATGGGTGTGAGTCAGAAAATTGAGAGGTTAGTTGGTAGAGAGAAGAGAGACGAGTTTTGTACTCTTTCACAAACGACATAGTGAAATATTTTCTCTTTCGCTTGTGGACGTAGGTCGGTGTGGACCGAACCACGTAAATTCTCGGTGTTAATTATTTTTTGTTTTTTTGTGCGTGATTTTTGCTTTTGTTCGCATTCGGGAATTGATGTTGAAAGCCTAACAAACTTGACCACTGGACTTACCCAACCATTTGAGAAGTTTTTTTTTTCTTTCTAACTTTTAGTTCTTTTCATTTACAGAAACAAATATAGTTAAAGGTCAATATTTTCACGAAACTTTTTCTTTAACATACTCTCTCTTTTTGTTCATAAATTTCAAACATGGGTTGAGTTTCACTTTTGACAGATTAAGATTTTTTTTTTCTAACTCGTCGTTTATATAGAAAAATTGAGAATTGATCAAATATTTTGACTATTTTAAACCAATTATTTATGCAACTTAGACATATTGCAATCCCACAATGTAAAGCAACATTAAGAAGTATATAATTATAAATTTTTTTATAATTTCACCTTAAATATTATTAAATAATTATAAATCTCAATGCAAAACCCATTAGCTAATCTAAAATATGAGACATTTTAGCAATCAATATATAAAACAATTAAATTAAAAAAAAATACATAATACAAATAAGAGGTGATTGTCATCCAATTGTTGGTGCTAGAGTTAAAGAGTGATTAAGAAACTTTTGACCCCTTCTCTGTTGGGATTTTAAACACCAATTTCTGAACACGAACGGAAGCAAAATCACGCACAAAAAAATAGAAAATAAATAATACCGAAGATTTACGTGGTTCGGCCCACACCAACCTACGTCCACGAGCGAAAGAGAAAATATTTCACTATGTTATATGTGAAAGAGTACAAAACCCGTCTCCATTCTCTCTACCAGCTAACTTCTCAATTTTCTGACTCACGACCTTATTCTTATGGCTCTACTAGTGTCCTATTTATAAGCACACACGTAGAAACCCTATACATAAAAGAATTCTAGTGGACCTCTAATTCCACCCCAACTCAATTACATATAAACCAAAAAAAATAAAATAAAATATGATTCCGGTAAAATACAAGAC
Organism: Heliamphora pulchella; assembly: GCA_032270985.1. Lineage (NCBI taxonomy): Eukaryota > Viridiplantae > Streptophyta > Magnoliopsida > Ericales > Sarraceniaceae > Heliamphora > Heliamphora pulchella. The sequence goes on along the minus strand of JAULJZ010164487.1, from coordinate 5,342 downwards.
ATAACCCAACAATCTCCACCTTCGCTTGAATTCTTCAAACCACCTTGAAGATAACTAGTGTCGCTGTCGATTCTGCCGTCGTCGTCGTCGAACGGCCACACCCAAACAGCATGACCCACACCTCTATATCGAGGTGCCCGCACCCTAACCCGGGTGCCCCACAACGATCACTACTTTGTAGAAGAACGTGGCCCCATCTCTCCCCCTTTGTGCACACAACCGGACAGATCACCGCCACTAACAAAATCAAGAGCAAATGAGACTTGCTTTTGTCGAGGTGTACACCTGTCTGTCACGTCTTTTGTTTTAGTCACGTTGCTCGGAGCTTTCTTGTGAACATCCAATAACTATTGCTCTAGCATCTTGCCGGCATCTTTCACACCATTTGATTTGCTCACCTGCGCACTTGTGCTACGTCGTCACTTCCGTGTACCCCTACGCCTATTCTGTATGCTTTTCTGCAACTATTGTTCACCCTGATCACCCTTACACTTTTTCCGTGTATGTCGTTTACCTGTACTACTCATCCGATATTTGGCAGTAGCTCTACTTGTCACAACATTTCCTACGAGCCTGTATAGGTTGTTAATCATCTGTCCCTGCAGTACATCCATGTTTCCCTTTGAAACCCAAAGAACTCCACCTCCAGATGAGAACCCGCAATCTCTCGAACCCAACATCCCTAGAGAAATCAAGTTCTTCCTTAGATTCGGCACATGTCTAACCCTAGTCAAGATCAAGACGGTCCCATCAAGCCTACAAAACCACACTGTCTTATACCGACAACTCTGCTCACTGCATTGTTAGCCATCCTGACAGTACCCCCATCGCATGCCTGATACGTATCAAAGTACTCTTTGACTACACACATGTGGAACGAACATCCAGAATTTAATATCCAATCTGTTTTGCTCATACCTGAAGTAACTGTGAACACCTCTGATTCTTCATAATTGGAGCCCTCTGTAACTGCTGTCTCTGATGATTGTTCTTTTCCCTTATCTGCCTTGTGCTTCAGACAATTCCTCTTCAGATGACCTTCTTTGTCATAATATTAGCATTTTCCTTTGTAACCTCCCGACTTGGAACGACCTTTCTTCTTGGACCCATCTTGCTTCACTATCCCCCTGCCTTTGACTTCCCCACTGCCTAATGCAGCCATGATGCCCTCTCCCTGTATCTGTCACTTTTTCTCTTCTTTAACATCTCATGAGATATGAGAGTAGCAACAACCTCATCTAACCTAAGGGTATCTTTCCCAAACATCAGTGTAGTCCTCAGATGCTCGTATGATGAAGGCAATGAAACCAATAGGAGAATTTCTTTAACCTCATCTTCGATTTTTGCGCCGATAGAATCTAATTCTGTCATTATCTTGTTAAACTCGTCCAAATGCTCCATAAAGTTCACTTCCTCTATCATCTAAAGTGCATATAGCTGTTTCTTTAAAGACAACTGATTCGTTAATGTCTTGGACTTGTACCTGCTCTATAACTTAGCCCAGAGTTCTACCGGATCACTTTCGTTGATGACTTCCCAAAGAGTACTATTACCGAGATACAACTGAATCGTACTATTCGCCAAGTCGCGCATCTCATCCCACTTTACATCCTTCATCATTTCTAATTTTTCTTACTTCTTCCTAAGAGCCTTGATCAGTCTTTCACGCGTCAATATATTCTTCACCCTTTGCTGCCATAAAGTAAAGTCGTTGTGGCCGTTAAAAGGTTCAATCACGAAATTTGAACTCTTCAATGCCATTAGATTTGTCAGACAATCTCCACAACCTGATCTCGTCACAATATCAGATATGTAAAAACCTTGTCCCACGCATCCTAAATCAATGTTGATTGTACTCGATCGCTCCTGACTGTACTCGATCACACCCGATCAATCCCAATCTATGCCGATCTTGCTTCGATCACCAACTACGGCTTCAAATCGTCCACCGTCGGCTTTGATACCACTTGTTAGGATTTTGAACACCAATTTCTGAACACGAACGAAAGCAAAACCACGCACAAAAAAATAGAAAATAAATAACACTGAAGATTTACGTGGTTCGGCCCACACCGGTCTACGTCAACGAGCGAGAGAGAAAATATTTCACTATGTCGTATGTGAAATAATACAAACCCGTCTCCCTTCTCTCTACCAGCTAATCTCTCAATTTTCTGACTCACGACCTTATTCTTATGGTTCCATTAGTGTCCTATTTATAGGCAAACGCGTAGAAACCCTATATATAAAAGAATTTTAGTGGATCTCTAATTCCACCCCAACTCAATTACATATAGATCAAAAAAATAAAATAAAATATGAGTTCAGTAGAATATAAGACATAGCCCAACATTCTCTCCCTCTCTCTACAATGAATCTAAGATTTTTCGATTTGAGAGAGAGAGGGGTAGGGATAAAAACCCTCTTTCTCTCTCTCTCAAGATTTTTTCCCATTCTCCTCTTTATCTTATACTTTGTTTTGTGTATGGTTAGGTTTTTTTTTTTAAAAAAAAATTTAGTGTTCTTTTTTTCTCATTTCATCATCTGTCATTTACCACCCCATTGCTTTCGAATAGTTCTTTTAGATTTTTATATATACTAAATTGGTACCAGTATATCAATGTTGATAAAGTCAAAATTGAGGTTAGGTGATCACCCTCGGTCTTTAATAAGTTAATATGTGAGATTTGAATGAAAATTATAATGTTATTCTAAGTAGTTGTGGAAGAAAGAAGACGATTTTTGACTCATAGTGATTGCTTTTTTTTTTTTAGTTGTTAGCTCTTTTAGTGTGTTGTAATAATGCATTAATGTGTGGAGTTTTATGTTCTTCCTTACGGAAAGATTTGATTTCCCTCTAAAAATTTTCTTCTTCTTTTTCTCTCTCTCTCTCTCTCTCTCTCTGAGGTGTCGTATTACATCCTATATACATCCTTGATTAATTCATACCAGATTTACAATTCTTTTAGCACTCCTGATATTTCGATAAAAAAGGTTTAAACAACAATTGTGTAAATGAAATATAATTTTGTGTGGTGTGTATATAAGTGCGTTGGAATGATATGCAAATAGTTTGATAATTTTTAAATTGTTAGACAGCTCAGCTTGTTAGTTTTTATTATAATTTGGTATTATTTGTATAAATCACATGTACAATGAATTAGATTGGTGTGGATTGAAACTTTGGCCATTTTTTTTACACACTCCTAATTTAGTTTTTTGCATATCATTTTTCTTGCAAGGACAAGTTGTTGGACTAATCTTGTATTTTATCGGACTCATATTTATTATTTTATTTGGTTTATATGTAATTGGGTTGTGGTGAGATTAGAAGTTCACTAGGAATTCTTTATACATTAGATTTTATCATAATAAGGGTTTAAGAGCTTTTAGGATTTTCTTGATGTGTTTATAAATAATATACCGGTGAAGCTCTAAAGTTAGAGAAAGTTGTGAGAAAATCTGCTAGGATAGCTTAACGGTTTAAGGTTGTCATTGGGACCAGCCCTAAATTCGGAGACCTTATGTTCGGCTCTTGCTTGAAGTGCCCTGACTTAACCGATATTTGTAGTTTGCAAGTATCCGGAAGTTTACGCTTTAGAGGTGGATCCAAAGGAGGGACCTTGAGATGGTTCTTTCATCAAAAAACAAATATGAGAACAATTTGAGAGGCTAACTGGTAGAGAGAAGAGAGTCGGGTGTTGTACTCTTTCATATTTGATGTAGTGAAATTTATCTTTCTCACTCGTGGACGTAAGCCGTTGTGCGCCGAACCACATAAATGCTTCATGTTGATTATTTTCTCTGCTTTTGTGTATGGGTATTTGCTTTGGTTTGTATTCGGGGATTGATGATCAAATCCCAACAAGTGGTATTAGAGCCGACGATTAATGATTTGAAGCCGTGGTAGGTAATCGGAATAAGATATAATTTTTAATCTCATTCGATATAGATAAAAAAAATATTTTTTTTGCACAAAAAAAGGGCAACTGAGGCGTAGCAACAATTTTCGGCTAGGATAGATTGTTTGCACTGGTGAATTCATGGCATGGCATAGAACCGAGACAAAAAAAAACATCAGAAGAGTTGTGAAATGCACAGAGGGAAACTAATTATAGTTGTTGATTATAGTTGCTGGTGCTTAATTCAATTATTGATTGGATTTGGTATATTGACTTTGATAATTGGACCTTGATTGGAGGAGCAACACTTGAAAGAGTTGTCTAGCTTTAGGAAATACCAACTGGTTGATCTAGGAAACTTAATTTGGAAAGTTACTGGAATTGATTTGCAAACTGCTGGTTGGCTTTAGATTGTTAAAAAATGCCTAGCAAGAATATTGGGATTTGATCCGGTGATGTATCAATATTCTGTTTTGTTATATCGGTTCGTATATATAACAAAAGAATTAAAGGAGAGAGTGCCTCTTATGATTTTTCAGCACTGTAGATTTATTGGTACGGTCAAATTTTTCAGCTTCTGCACTATTCGATTAGGTTGGACAAATCGACATAGATTGTGATTGATCATTGTGTGATTAAAGGCAATCAGGAGTGATTGAATATAATTAGAGGCAATTTAGGTTGCGTGAGACAAGATTTACATATATGTGATATTTCAACGAGTTCAGATTGTGAGGGATTATCAGACACAAAGTTAATGGCGTTAAAGAGTTCAAGTTTCGTGATTGAACCCTTTAACAGCTACAACGATTTCACCTTATAGTAGCAAAGGGTAAAAAATATTTTGACACGCGATAGACCGATCAAGGCTCTCATAAAAAAGTTAAAAAAATAAAAAACGATGAAAGATGTGGAGTGGGAAGACAGAAAATGAAAACTCTTACATAATAGGTTGAGATCGAGTTCAACGTTTAACGTTGTGTTCTTAAGATAGATTACACCCTCGTCTCAGTGCTTACAATTTAACGAGCATTTGCCACCAGGATAAAACAATCTCCGTATGCAGAAGAAGCAGAGCAATCTGCATACACAGTGAACCGGGCTGTGTCTGAACTTTCTCAAAGATGATTGGAATATGAAGGAACAGAGTATCGATAACAGAGGAAGTAGAGGGACGAAAGTTGATCCTAGAAAAGAGTCTGGAACAACCTTTAAATAGATGTTCTAGGTGACTGTTCGTCTAAACCCAAATAGGCACAGACACCGGTTCGGCCTGGCAGTTAGACCGCCCAATAGGCACGAATCGATTTGACTTCCGACGGTCTTAAACCAAACCCTCCAATGGTTCGGTCGAAAAATAATGGTAACTTTATATTTAAAATTTAAATAATTTAAATTTTAAATTCAAAATTTTAATTAAATAGAATTTCTGCAAAAATA
>JAULJZ010164477.1:0-25918 GCA_032270985.1 Heliamphora pulchella | reverse complement strand
ATTTATATAAACTGCGTGGATGATGTATATCTATTTTATTTTTTTCCTATTAATTTAATTAATTCAAAAATTTTGATTTTAATTAATATTTTGTAATGAAAAATAAAATTAAGTTTTTTTTAATTAAAAGTTTTTAATTAAATAGAAAATTTTTTGATATTTTATTTTTATAAAATAACACGTTTAAGATTATTATTTTTAAATCGGATATCTTAAAAAAACGTAAAAATTAATTTCAAATTTTAGATTAATTAAATAAAAAAATATTTAATCTTAATAAAAAAAATTCAAAAAATGTATAACGTAAAAATAAAATATTTGAATGTCTTAATCAATACCTTAGCTGTAAAGCAAAATAAAAATTGTACATTCATCGATAATTTTATTTTTTATGCAATAAAACACGAAAAGATGGTTTGGTAAACTAAAATCTTTTGGATCGTGTACATGAAAAGATATTTTGAAATCTTTTAGATCTTGTGATTTTTAAAATTAATAAATTTATTTTAATTAAACATATTTTTATAATCCTCAAAAATATTTTAAAAATCTAAGTAAGAGAGAAAATTTATTCATAAATAAATTTCGCAGTCTCCATCACCAGTTTGTAGGTGATGTAATTAATTTTGCGTGTTAACAGTAAGGCCTTCCTCCCCATCGGATATGATTAATTGCGGTATCACCAGTACGAACTTCCTTCAGGATTAATTCTATATAATTGTTAGTGTAAATCACTTCTCTATCTGAAGGGTTCATTGCGAAGCGATTAATTTAGAATTAGGTGGTAGTTAACACTTAACTGTAAATAATAATATCATTTCCATCTGAGTTATTGCTATTATTTACTAGACTGAAACTATGTTAGCTATACTTGTCATGATCTGTTGCCTAAATAGTAAAATTAATAAAAATTGGCCTGTCTAGATAAACGATGGATAGTAGACGTCCTCCCATCAAGGCATACTATTCACAGGGTACCAGGCTGTTGGTGAATTTTTTTTAAATGATAAAAGGAACTAATTTTAAAATAAATTTAAAATTTTGCTCGTCATAATTAATGGTTATTTTAATTATGTGATTCTTAAGATTAAAATGGCGTTCAATCCACTGATTAATAGACTTAAAAAGAATAAATTAACGGGATCGAATTTTGTTGACTAAAAATATAACTTTGATATAACTTTAACTACTAAGGATATTCTTTCAATGTCAGAAAATGTATTTATTTCTGAAAAGGGTTCTACCTTTAGGCCGAAAGGCATGAAGAAAAAAAAAATTTAGAAACAATGTGACACAATTTTCAGGATATTTAGTGGGCCATGCACTGGTGTGAAAAAACTGAAAGAAAGATATTTTCACTATAACCAGACACAGCACTGGAAAAAAATAATGTTTAGTTTATCTCAACAAGCGGAACAATCAGGGTAAATTCTGTTCACTGGTTATGGAAACATATTTAGCGGTATTATCTACCGGTACCTTGTGTGTAGATACGGGAGCCACTAATCATATTTATAATTTATTGCGGGGGTTTCAAAAAACTCAACAACTTAGAGATAGGAATATTTACCTGCATATGGACAATAATACAAAGGTGATAGCAATTGCAGTGGTAGATGTCAGTCTCAGTTTTAGTAGAGATCGAGTTTTAATATTGAGAGATTGTCTTTATGTACCTTCCATTAGAAGAAACTTAGTTTTCGTTTCTATATTGGTTAAAGACGAATATTTTATTTATTTCAATAACTCTGTGGTTATTAAGGATAATAAACAGGTTATCCATTTTAGTACATTAGCGAATGATCTTTATGTTATTACTCTAATCTTTTCTGCACTGCAACTGACTGAATTGAATAACACATCTAATTTACTATATAAGAGAAGGTTTTCTTCTTTAATGAACCAAGTATTTCTTTGACATTTACGCTTATGTCATATTAATCTAAAAATGATAAATAAACTGGTAGATGATAGACTTTTGGGTTCATTAGAAGTAGAGGCATTTCTAGTCTGTGAGTTCTATGTAGAGGGTAAGATAAGCAAGAGACCATTCTCGGTTAAAGGCTATAGAGTTAAAGAACCGTTGAAATTGGTTCATTCTGATGTTTGTGGTCCTATGACTAGACAGGCCAAAGGTGGCTTTGAGTACTTTATCAGTTTTATTAACAATTATTCAAGGTATGGATACATTTACCTTATGCACCGTAAGTCTAAATATTTTGAGAAAAGTAAATATTTCAAGGCAGAGACAGAGAAGCGTTTGGATAAAAATATCAAATCACTACGATCTAACCGTGATAGGGAGTACCTCTTTGGAGAGTTTAGGAATTACCTATCGTTAGAGGGAATTATATCCCAATTGACTGGATAGAGCAGTCTGAAGCAAAATAGTATAGAAGAAAGAAGGAATAAGACTCTTATGGAGATAATAAGGTCAATGAGTTATTCAGAATTACCCGATTAGTTTTGGAAACTCGCATTAAAGACGGCGGCTTATATTATGAACATAGTACCTGTGGCATTAGGATTTTGAGATTTTTGAAAAATGTTTCAAAAATAAGAAAATTCAAAGATGTTTGAAAAATATTTTTAACACCTTGAAAATTAAAGTTTGAAAATCTTTTTTTGTTGAAAATGGAATCGCCACTTAGTTTTTGAGAAAAACTAAGAAAAACAAAAATGGCTACTGATCTTTAAAACGTTTAACCAAAGAAATAGGGTTCGGGGGCTAAGATATAAATCGAAGAAGGTGTTAGGTACCCCGTTCGTCCAACCATAAGGTTGGCCTCTACTAATCATTATTAGTTCTTTAATAGAATTTCTCAAATACATACAAATAAAGAAAATAAAGCTAAAAAGAGAACATTCAAAATTAAATATGAAAAATACATAACATATGTACAGAGCACTCCAAATTAGAAGAAATAAAGGGATGAATTCCTAAGTCCTACGGCATATAATTTCTAACTAAATGATACATGGAACATTCCTAGATGTAATATTCACAAAAATAACCTAAACTATCATAGTATGCATAAAACAATAAAAACATGCTAGAAGATGCTAAAACTATCTAAACATGAATTGCTACAAAATAAGTTAAATTATTCTAAACATGATTTCAAAGTAACTAAAATAACATGCATATTTATTAAAACAAACTAGGTTAACATGATGAATTAATAAAAGAAATAAAAAGTGTAAAATAAAATATGCATAAAAATTATATATATAAAAAAATGCTTACTAACAAAGAAAACAGAGATAAGAGTGTCATGACAAAAGAGAGTTTAAAGATTTAAAGAAAGTAAGAGAAGAGTTTTCAAAAAAACAATTATATTAAAAAAATGAAGAAACTAGAAAATGCTTATTAAACTAATGAGAAGGAAAGTTAACTATTTACATTTAAAGAAAATAAGGTGAAAAGAAAACAAAAGAGAAAAAAATTACACTTAAAGAATGAAAATTAGATTAAAAGATTTTTATAATTTTTGGGTTTAACAAAAAAAAAAAGGAAGAAGAATAAGGTAAACATTATGAAAAGAAAAGAAAAAAAAATGGAAAAGAAAGAAAGGAAAAGGAATAAAAAGAAAATAAAGCTACATTACAAGGAAAAGAAAAGAAAAAAAATAAAATGCTAAAAAGAAAAATTATACTACTATAAAGAAAAGAAAAGAAAATGGGAAATAAAGGCTGATGAAGAAGCTTTAAACCAATATTATAAGAAAAGAAAAAAAAAGAAAAAGAAAGAAAATTGTGCATTGAAAAGAAATTAAAGCTACATTGCAATTAAAAGGAAAGGAAAAAAAAAAAGAACATTAAACGAACGTTGAAAATAAAGAGACATTAAAATAATAACTAATAAAAGAAAAAAAATAAAAATAAGCACACAAGTATTTTAATTGGAGGATATGAATGTAATATTGACAATTACATTCATATAATGTAAGTACTTTTTATCACAACTAACAATATCAATAAGTTGTAGTTGTCAAAAATATTAGCATTATTTAATGAATTAATGAAAGAAAGAAAATAACAAATGTGTTAAGTGTGAATGTGAAAAAATAAATAACTAAACAATTAAAGAAAATAACCAAATTACATGAAGCAAATAGGATTGACTATGTAAATGAAGGGAAAATGTGAATTGAAATTGAATTTTAACCCGATCACTTCAAAAGAGAGGGAATGGAGTTAGAAAGATCGGGGATCCAAACGAGGTACCTGGATTGCTTAATAATCCTCAAGTTGGGGGAATGTACTTCAATGGGCCAATCCTCGGGTGGTGATCCAAGCAAGGTTTCAATGTAGGCATCGGAGGTTCAGATCTCGGTATTTCGACAGGCCTTCGGCGTCGGGACTCGGAATTGCTCGGCGACTCGGTAGAGCTTCTCTCTCAAAATCTCTCACTCAATTTCTATCCTTGAAATTGTACCAGGGGTACGGTATCTGTAGAATTCTTCAACCAATGAGGTGTTGCCACATTTTGGGACACGTCAAGCCATTTGGAGTTGGCGGTCGCCAGGTTCAACATGGCGGTCGCCATGTTTGAAAGAAGTTCTACAAGGTTCTATTGACTGTCACCACAATGAAAGTTGGCGGTCGCCAGGTTAGAGGTGGCGGTCGCCACTTTTGGCTAGAATTTCCAAGAGGTTCTATTGACGGTCGTCACAATTAACATGGCGGTCGCCACTTTTGGAATGACTTGAACAACAAGTTATCGATGGTTCAACAAAATTTCATTGGTTTGAAAGTTTTGGGTTCAAATACCGAGCTTGGATCACCTCCCGAGGATCGAACTGAAGCATCATTCCAACTGTTTTCATCATTGGATTCACCTAAGATTGGGCGGGGTCAAATTGGGGTGTCTACAGTACCTTCAAGTCAATACCTTTTACTCATACAAAATTGTGGACCGAGCGTAAGCCTAGGCGAAGACATATCCCGATTTGAGAGTGTCCAGCACATGTACTGAAAAGGAACGCACGTAAATTGGAATTGGGGATAGAAGTTTTTTTTCTTTATGGGGTATCCCAAGGGAACGAATGGTGGTCTATTTTATATTCCTAATTATTAGAAGGTCATTGTTAGCACCAATGTCCGATTCTTGAAAGAGAATTATATTATGGAGCACCAGTCCAAAAGTAAAATTGTTCTAAAAAAATGAGAGAAAATACCAGTAGAACGAAAGAGGAACCATAAGTCACTGATATCCCATTGACTCGTCGTAGTGGGAGGATTATCGGGACAAGTGCAGATCATAATCAGGGTGCTACCATTAACATGCCAAACGAGCATATGGTTAATGGTACATAGGGTTCAGATTTGGCACAGCGTGTTACTGCTAGTAAACAGACGGAGGTAGTGCCTCGTCGTAGTGCGAGGGTTGTTCATCAACCCGATCGATATATGTTCTTAGGAGAGTCTTTTAACAGGATCTCAACAGAACTGGATACCGAACCCTGTAACTATAATGAAGCACTACAAGATAAAGATACAAATCTTTGGCAAAAGGTTATAAATTCAGAGATGAAATCTATATATTCTAATTAGGTCTGCGAATTTATAGAATCACCTGAAGGGATAAAACTCATTAGATGTAAGTAGATCTACAAGAGGAAGAAATGAGCAGACAAGAAGGTTGAAACCTATAAAGTTAGACTTGTTGCAAAAGGGTTTACTCAGAAAGAAGGGATCGATTATGAGGAAACCGTTTCGCCGGTAGTTATGCTTAAGTTTATCTGCATTCTCTTATCCATTGCGGCTTATTTCGATTATGAAATTTGGCAAATTGATGTCAAGAAAGTTTTCCTTGATAGAAGTCTTGACGAGTGCATTTATATGGTACAACCAGACGATTTCATATCAAAGGGTCAGGAGCACATGTTGTGCAAGCTTAAGAGATCCAATTATGGACTTAAGTAGGCATCGAGATCTTGAAATACTTAGTTTGATCAAGCCATAAAATCTTTTGATTTTTATCAGAGTTTAGACGAGTCATGTGTGTACAAGAAGCGCGACGAAAGCGTGGTAGTCTAAAAGGATGTTGGGCTTATCACAAGCAAAGTATATCGATGATATCCTTACTTATTTTAGCATGCAAAATTCTAAGAAAGGAATTCTCCCTTTCAGGCATGGAATCACCCTATCCAAAGATCAGTGTCCTAAGACACTTGATGATATAAAGAAGATGATGACGGTTCCTTATACTTCGACAGTAGGAAGCCTAATGTATGCTATACTTTGTACTAGACCTAACGTCTGTTTTGCTGTTGGCATGGTTAGCAGATATCAGTCTGACCCAAGACAGGAACATTGGCCTGCAGTAATGGTTATATAATCAAGTACCTAAAAAAGAATAAGGATTATATGTTGGTTCACTACGCGGATAGTCTAGTACCTTTAGGGTACACAGACTCGAATTTTCAGTCAGCCAAAGATTCATGTAAGTCTACCTCAAGATATGTGTTTACCTTGGGAGATGGAGCTATAAGTTGGAGGAGTATCAAGCAGTCCTGCATTGCTAATTCTACTGTGGAGGTCGAATACGTAACAGCTTCTGAAGCAGCCAAAGAGGTCGTTTGGCTCAGGAACTACATGTTGGATCTAGATGTGGTGTCTTCAGTTCAATCGGCTATTACACTTTATTGTGATAATAACAGAGCGATTGCAAACTCAAACGAGACAAGAGTCCACAAGAAAGAAAAACACATTGAGCGCAAATATCACCTAATACGAGAAATTGTACAAAGCGATGATATTGTTGTGACCAAAATTACATCAGGAGACAACATTGCAGATCTTTTTACAAAGAGCCTACCTGCTAAAATTTTTGATAGTCATGTAGAGGGCATGGAAGTAAGATGCATAGCAGCATGTTTTTAAGTATAAATGGGAGATTGTCAGGATTGTATACTAAAAACTATAGATTTTATTTAATTTTAGTATTTAATGTTATTTTATGAGAATCTTAATGAGTAATATATGTAATCTAATTTCTTTAATGTTATACATAGTTGTCCTTTATTCTGTACAGTATTTAATCTGGTGTGTAGTGTACGACTTGCACACGTAAAACTAGATTATAGGTTCTTACAGAATATAAGTTTTTGTTCACAGTATATATGGAAATAGACAAACCATCAGTATGACTGTAGCACAGAGTTTTAGTTAACCTGTCTTGGTTACGGGGAACAGATAATGGCGTCGTCTATAGTTTCGACTCGCTGTGCTAATATACTTTGTGTGTATTCAATAGGATTACATTTGGGTAATTAATTTTATAATAACTATATAAATTAATTTACACCTCATGATTATTATGAGTACTTATACTCTTAATCTCGAAATAATTATTATTTGCGTATCTTTAATATTCGTTGTTTTGGTTCATTAGAAAGTACGATCTTTTATTGGTCAAAAGTTCCGGTGAGTTTGATAGCGGTATTAATTATATGGTGAATATTAATTATTGATAGAATCTATGTCCTGATTGTTCGGGATTACGATACTCCCTTGAGGAAGCTTATAAATTTTGACCAGGCTAAACCCTACAGATAGTTTTAATTATCCAGTAGTCAAATAAGTTAAGCGAAAGGGTTTAAGGAATTCTAAAGATGCCAATTAAATTAAATTGTCAGTAATTAAATTTAATTGGCGGGTATCGAGAATTTTAACGTGGGAAGATGAGCTAAGCATTTAATAACAGGAGTTCAATGCAAATTGATATTGAGATTATGGCTAAGAGTGCAATTACAGTTCTTTAGTGGCATGAACTGTAATTTAGTATTTTATGAAAATTGTCGAAACTACTGCAAGGTTTTCATAATTCCGAAAACCGCTAAGAGGTTGGCATATTTGCGGAAACCGCTGGATGGGTATCTGGGTTATACTAGAAGTTTTTGTCATAATTACTCCATAAGTCCCTACTATAACCTTATAAATCTGCGGGTAAGCTGAACCAAATTTAGAAATTGTCTTCCATGACTAAGGTTGTCTAGGTTCTGTCGGTATCAGTTCTCGAAAGATCGTAGCTCACACTACGTTCGAGAATCGCATCGAGTATACAGTAGAATGTCTGATCGGAGCTTCAACTCGGAAAATCAAAATTCGTAGTTGAAGAATCAACTAAAAGGTATTTATCTGAATTAACTGTAGTGGCACGGATTTTTATTTTGATCGTTCGACATAAAAAAAATTATTTGGTGCCTGTTTCGGCGATTGCTCGTTCAATATTATTTTTTTGAAAAATCGTTAATAAATAAATGATCTTGGCAGTTTGCCTCCAACAATTGGTATTAGAGCAGTTTTGATTTTGTTTACGGTTGATCGAGGGATCGAATAGATTTAAAAATGTGCTAATTTTGTTTTGTAAGCTTTCTAATCCTGGTTTTATGATAATTATTTTATTCATATTTGATTGAATAGTTGAATGATGATTATTATTTAATTTTTGATCACGAGAGTTTATCGTGATAGCTTAAACTTTTTTAGTTCAAATGTGAGCTTTCGGGACATAGATTTTTGATGTAAAATTTTTTATTTATTTTTAAATATTATTTGAAATATTTAAGAATATATTTGAATTTTCAAGAACACGAAGAATAGGCGGCAGTATAACTGGCGGCACTGGTAGTGGTTTTTGGTTTTTCAAGCCACGAATCACGATGATTTTTTTTATGATTTTTGTGACAAGTTTTTTCGACAGTATTTTACAGTTTTAGGCTTAAAAAACAGCAATAAAACAGTTCCTAAAAACACGAAAACAAAATAATGGAAAATTGCCCCCCAACTGCACTCTTAGCGATGGTGGTTCGGGCCGTTTTTGGGAGTTTTCGAAACTGTTTTGAGCAAATTTTTAGGCATAAAATAGCAACAAAATATACCTGAAAAATAGTCTAAAAATCGGAGAAAAACAGCCACAGAAAATGAGGCAAAAAGTGGCGACGGCGATGGCAAGGTGCGGCGACACCGGGGCCATTTCAGGGGCAGTTTTTGAGTTTTTTCGGGACTTTTTTTGAGGCGTTCTTTGGGACAACATGTTGCCAGATATCAGTGCTAAAAACAGGAGAAAACAGGTGTAAATAATTAGATTTTCTTCTTAATAACATTTTCTACCCTTCACATCTTGTCACATCCTTTTCTTTTCTTTAAAATATTTAAATTTTCTTTTATTACAAAACTCTTATTTTAAATTTCTTTGTTAAGTAGACTTTCTTTTAATATAGTATTTTTCTCTTTTATGCATTTCTTATTTTACATTTCTTATTTCTTTATTAATTCATCACGTTGAGGTTAACCTAGTTAATTTTGATAAAACGCAAGTTTTAGTTTTTTTATTTGAAAACATGTTTAGGATAGTTTGATTTTTCTTAGTTTTATAACAAATTTATGTTTAAGTAGTTTTGGTAGCTTATAACATGTTTTATTATTTTGCATATTATGATAGTTTAAGTCAATTTTGACAATATTTCATATGGGTATGTTTCATGTATCCTTTAGATAGAAATTGCATTTTATAGGATTTATAATTTTTCTTTTGACACTTATTTGTTTTGAAGTGTTATGTACATATTTTATGTATTTTCAAATGTTCTCTCTTCACCCCTATTTTTTTTATTTGCATGCATTTGAAAAATCATATTAAAAAATCAATGATGATTAGTAGAGGCCAACCTTACGGTTGGGCGAACGGAGTGCCTAACACATTTCCCGATTCGAATCTTAGCCCCCGAACTCTCTTTTCTCTGGTTAACGTTTTCAAAGATCAGTAGCCATTTTTATTTTTCTTAGTTTTTCTCAAAAACTAAGTGGCGACTTCATTTTTAATAAAAAGGGTTTTCAAATTTTGATTTTTAAGGTGTTCAAAATATTTTTCAAAACATCTTTGACTTACCTCATTTTTAACCCCCAAATCCCAAAGCCACAACGGGAACCAAAATGACCATAGAAAAAACCAGAACAAGCAGCAGCAGCAGGCGACGGCGCTAGCTGTGCGGTGGGGCTATTTTGGCGGCCATTGAAAACATTTTTTGACCTGTTTTCAAACCGGGGCTTTTACAAAAAATAGTATTTTTTGTAAGCTATTTTTGAGAAAAAATAGGGTCAAGAACGGAACTCAAATGAGGCTGCAAAAGCCGTCTGAAGTGGCGGCATGCGGTGGCGCCGGTGGACCTACGGTCGTGACTAGATTTTGGATCTCTCGGGGCCATTTTTCCTGATATTTAATGATCCAGATAGTATTGTATTTGTATAACACTGCATATCGAGGAATCTTGATACAACTTAGATGCCAGAAGCTAATTCAAATAAGGATTGAAAAATTACAAGTTAATCTTTGAATAGAAGACTGAAACTCAATAGAGTTTCTGTTTGATCATAAAATTGAAATATATACATATCTTGCATTTTTATTTATATAAACTGGGTGGATGATGTATACCAGTTTTATTTTTTTCCTGTTAATTTAATTAATTCAAAAAATTCGATTTTAATTAATGTTTTATAATAAAAAATAAAATTAAATTTTTTTTAATTAAATTTTTTTTAGATATTTTATTTTTACAAAACAACACGTTTAAAATGATTTTTTTAAAAATCAGATATCTTGAAAAAACGTAAAAATTAATTCTGAATTTTGAATTAATTAAATTTAAAAATATTTAATATTAATAAATTATTTTTTTGAAAAATGTGTAACATAAAAATAAAATATTTGAATGCCCTTAATCAATACCTTAACTGTAAAGTAAAGAAAAAACTGTGTATTCATCGATAATTTTATTTATTATGCATTAAAATACAAAAAGATAGTTTGATAAATCAAAATCTTTTGAATTGTATACACAGAAAAATATTTTGAAATCTTTCAGATCGTGTGATTTTCGAAATTAATAAATTTATTTTAATTAAATAGGTTTTTATAACTCTCAAAAATATTTTAAAAATTTAAATGGTAGAGAAAATTTATTCACAGATAAATCCTGCGGTCTCCATCACCAGTTCGTAGGTGATGTAATTAATTCTGCGTATTGACAGTAAAACCTTCATCTCCATCGGACATGATTAATTATGGTATCACCAGTACGAACCTCCTTCTGGGACAATTCTAGATAATTGTTAGTGTGGATCACTTCTCCATCTGACAGGTTTATTGCAAAGGAATTAGATGGTGGTTAACACTTAGATGTAAATAATAGTATCCTCTCCTTTTGAGTCACTACAATTATTTACTGGATCAAAACTATCTCAGCTAATTAATTTTACTTGGCGTGTTCTATAGCCTAGATAGTAAAATTAATAGAAATTAACCTATCTGGACAAACGATGGATAGTAGACGTCCTTCTATCGTGGCATGCTATTCACAGGTTATCAGGCTGCTGGCGATTTTTTTTAAATGATTGAGGGAACCAATTTTAAAATAAATTTAAAATTTTGTTCATCATAATTAACGGTTATTTTAATTATGTGATTCTCATGATTAAAATACCGTTTAATCCAATGGTTATTATACTTAAAAGAACAAACTAACGGAATCAAATTTTGTTGACTGAAAATATAACTTGGATATAGCTTTAACTACTAAGGGTAATCCTTCAATGCCAAAAAATATATTTGTTTCTGAAAAAGATTCTTCCTTTAGGCCGAAAGGCTTGAAAAAAAAAGGTTCAAAAACAAGGTGACATGATTTTCAGAGTAGTTAGTGGGTCACGCACTGGTGTGAAAAAGTCGTAAGAAATATGTTTTCATTGCAACCAAACACGACACTAGAAAAAATTATGTCCAGTTTATCTCAACAATGTGAACAATCAAGGTAAGTTCTGTTCACTGGTTGTGAAAATATGTTTGTCGGTGTTATCTACCGATACCTGGTGTGTAGATATGAGAGTCACTATTCATGTCTGCAATTCATTGCAGGGGTTCTAATAAACCCAACAACTTAGTGATGAAAAGATTTACCTGCATATGGGCAGTAATACAAAGGTGACAGTAGTTATAATCAGAGATGTCACTCTCAGTTTTAATAAAGATCGAGTTTTAATATTGAGAGAATATCTTTATGTACCTTCCATTAAAAGTCACTTAGTTTCTTCTACTGAAAGAAACTTAGTTTCCATTTCTAGAATGGTTAAAGAGGGATATTTAGTTTATTTTAATAACTTTGTGGTTATTAAGGGTAATAAACAGGTTATCTGTTCTGGTACATTGGTGAATGATCTTTATGTTATTACTTCAATCTCTGCTACACTGCAACTGACTAAATTGAATAACACATCTAATTTATTGTATAAGAGAAGGTTTCCTTCTTAAATGAACCAAATATTTCTTTGACACTTATGCTTGGGTTATATTAATCTAAAAAGGATAAATAGACTGATAGAAGATGGACCTTTGGGTTCATTGGAACTGGAGGCACTTCTAGTCTGTGAGTCCTACTTAGAGGGTAAGATGACCAAGAGGTCTTTTTCAGCCAAAGGTTATAGAGCTAAAAAACTGTTGAAACTGGTTCATTCTGATGTGTGTGGTCCTTTAACTATCTGAGCTAGAGGTCATTTTGAGTACGTCATTAGTTTCATTGACGACTACTCAAGGTATGGATACATTTACCTGATATACCATAAGTCTGAATGCTTTAAAAAATTTAAAGATTTCAAGACAGGAAAAAAAGCATCTGGGTAAAAGTATCAAATCACTTCGATCCGACCGTGATGAGGAGTACCTCTTTGGAGAATTTAGGAATTACCTGTCGGCAGATGGGATTATATCCCAGTTGACTACACTGGGCACTTCGAAGCAAAATGGTGTAGCAGAAAGAAGGAATATGACTCTTATGGAGATGGTAAAATCAATGATGAGTTATTCAGAATTACCCGATTTGTTTTTAGAACTCGCATTAGAGAGAATGGTTTATATTCTGAACTTAGTACCTTCTAAGTCAGTACCTTCTACTCGTACAGAATTGTGGACCGGACATAAGTCTAGTCTGAGACAAATTTAGATTTGGGGGTGTTCAGCACATGTGCTAAAAGAAAACGCGAGTAAGTTGAAATCGAGAACAGAAGTCTGTTTCTTTGTGGAGTATCCCAAGGGAACAAAGGGTGGTCTATTTTATAATCTTAAGGATCAGAAGGTCATTGTTTGCACTAATGCCCTATTCTTGAAAGAGAATTATATTATGAATCACAAGCCTAAAAGTAAAATTATTCTGAAAGAAATAAGAGAAAATACCAATAGAATGGAAGAAGAACCACAAGTCACTGATATGCCATTAACTCGTCGTAGTGGGAGAATTATCGGGATAGGTGCAGATCATGATTAGGATGCTACCGTTAACATGCCAGACGAGCATGTGGGTAATGGTGCACAGGGTTCAAATTTTGTACAACACGTTATTGCTAGTACATAGATGCATGTAGTGCCTTGTTGTAGTGGGAGGGTTGTTCATTAACCCGATCGGTATATGTTCTTGAAAAGTCTTTTGACAGGATCCCAATTGAATTGAATACCGAACCCTATAACTACAATGAAGCACTCCAAGACAAAGACATAGATCTTTGACAATAGACTATGAATTCAGAGATAGAATCTATATATTATAATCAGGTCTAAAAACTTGTAGAACCACCCGAAGGGATAAAACCCATCGGATGTAAGTGAATCTATAAAAGGAAGAGAGGAGCATACAGGAAGGTTGAAACCTTCAAAGTTAGGCTTGTTGCAAAAGAATTCACTTAGAAAGAAAGGATCGATTATAAGAAAACCTTTCGCCAGTAGCCATATTTAAGTCTATCCGGATTCTCTTATCCATTATGGCTCATTTCGATTACAAAATTTGACAAATGAATGTCAAGACAGCTTTTCTTCACAGAAGTCTTGATGAGTGTATCTATATGGTACAACCAGACGATTTCATAACAAAGGGCCAGGAGCACATGTTGTGAAAGTTTAAGAGATTCATTTATGAACTTAAGCAGGCATCGAGGTCTTAGAATATTCGATTTGATCAAGTCATAAAGTCTTATTGTTTTGATCAGAGTCCAGATGAGTCCTGTGTGTATAAGAAGGGTGACGGAAGCATGGTAGTCTTTTTAATACTTTATGTAGATGATATCTTACTCATCGAAAATGGTGTAGGGTGTTATCTTCGATAAAAGTATGATTATCTTGACAGTTCAATATGAAGTACTTGGGAGATGCAAGTCACATTCTTGGGATCAACCTTTTGCAAGATTAGAAACAAAAGATGTTGGGCTTATCACAAGCAAAGTATATCGATGATATATTTGCTCATTTTAGCATGCAATATTTCAACCTTTCATGAATTGAATCACTCTATTCAAGGATCAGTATCCTAAGACACCTGATGAGATAGAGAAGATGAAGGCGATTTCTTATGTTTTGGCAGTAGGAAGTCTCATGTATACTATGCTTTGTACTAGACCCAACTTCTGCTTTGCCATTGACATGGTTAGCAGTAGTCTAATATAGGACAAGAGCATTGGACTGCGGTAAAGAATATAATCAAGTACCTAAAAAGGACTAAGAATTATATATTGGTTTACCAGGCAGACAGTCTAGTACCTTTAGGGTACGCAGACTTGGATTTCTAATAAAACAAAGATTTCTGTAAATCTACCTTAGGATATGTGTTTATCTTGGGAGGTGGAGCTATAAGTTAGAGGAGTATCAAGCAGTCCTACATTGCTGATTCCACCATGGAGGTCGAGTATGTGGCAGCTTCTAAAGCAGCCAAGGAGGCCATTTGGCTCAGAAACTACCTGTTGCATCTAGATGTGGTACCTTTAATTCAATTGGCTATTACGCTTTATTATGATAATAGCGAAGCGGTTGCAATCTCGAAGGAGCCAAGAGTTCACAAGAAAAGAAAAACACATTGAACGCAAGTATCACATAATACGAGAAATTATACAGAGGGGTGATGTTACTGTGACCAAGATTGCATCAGGCGATAACCTTGCTGATCCTTTTATAAAGAGCCTATCGGCTAGTACTTTTGATAGTCATATAGAGGGCATATGAGTTAAATGCATGGCAGCATGATTTTGAGTATAAGTGGGAGATTATCAGGATTGTATACTAAAAATTATGGATTTTATTTGGTTTTAGTATTTAATTTTATTTTAATAAAATTAATTTTTTATTTTATGAGAATCTTAATGAGCAATATATGTATATAATTTCTTTAATGTTATACATAGTTATTTTTTACTATGTACATTATTTAATCTGGTGTGTAGAGTACGATTTGCACACAGAAGACCAGATTATAGGTTCTTACAGAATATAAGTTTTTATTCACAGTTTAGTTAAAAATGGACAAACTATCAGTACAATTATTATACAGAGTTTTAATAGACATGTCTTGGTTACGAAAAACAGATAATAACGTCGTCTATTATTCCGACTCACTGTGCTAGTACACTTTATGTGTATTGAATAGAAGTACAACGAGGTAATTAATTTTATACTAGCTATATAAATTAATTTACACCCCATGGTTATTATGAATGCTTATACTCTTAATCCCGAAATAATTATTATTTGCGTATATTTAATATTCGTTATTTTGATTCATTAGATGCTGCGATCTTTTATAGGTCAATAGTCCCGTTGAATTAGATAGCGGTATTAATTATATGGTGAATATTAATTATTGATAGAATCTACGTCTTGATTGTTCGAAATTGACGATACCCTCTTAATGAAGTTTATAAATTTTGACTGGGCCAAACCTGTAAGTGGATTTAATTATTCGACAGTCAAATAAGTTAAGCGAAAGGGTTTAAAGAATTTTAAAGATTTCGATTAAATTAAATTGCCAGTAAATAAATTTAGGATTAATTGAGTTTTAGTCCTGTTTTTGGAGAATGTAAGAGTTTTAGTCCCAAAGTATTTTTTGTATTAGATTTAGTCCTTTTTTTAAAATTTTACGATATTCATGACCATTATGCCCTTTCCAACCGGTGCTTTTCTTTGTGTATGAATTCCTTGATTGTAGGAATTTATTATCCCTTTTATTTATTATACCTTTTCCAACCGGTGCCAACTTTCAAATCGCTACTTTTCTGGTGTTATTGGTTGTATTTGAATTCCACGATTGCAGAAATTCATTATCCCATTTAACCATTATTCCCTTTAAAATCGGTGCCAACTTTCCATTTGAATCCCTGTTTGTAGGATGCACTTACTTCATTATTCCATTTAACCATTATTCTCTTTCTAACCGGTGCCAACTTTCCATTTGAATCCCTGTTTGTTGGATGTACTTCATATGTTATTGAGTTATATGAGAAATATTCCACTTCCCATTTTTGTAGGTGTCAGTTACTAAAAATATTCCAATTTTCGTTACTCAATTATTCAGTATACTCTCAGAGTTATTCTGTGATAGTTTGTTGTTCTGAAAGTGTTCTTATCTTTACTGGTATGTACATGTTCTTATCATTTGAATCCCTGTTATGAAAATATACATGTTATTTTCTTTACTGTGACAGTTCAATATGTTCTTATCAACTTCCCATTTGAAATCCTGTTCTTATCTAACGTTTTGAATTTGTTGGATCTCCTTATCTTTACTGGTATGTACATGTTATTTTGTATTGTTTTGATTTCACTTTTTATTATGAAAATATGTTAATATCATCAATTTTTCAACACTTTGATTTAGATTCATGAAAATAAAATATATTTTTGTTGAATAATTTAGTATGTATGTATTCAATGTAGTTCATATTTGTTCTACTTGAAATTTTTTATGTTTTGTGGCTCCGCGTATTCAAGATAGTTCATATGTGTTCTATTTTAAAAATTTTATGTTCTATGTTTGATTTTAATGATTACATGTGACACAATTTACGCAGCAAAATAATATCAAAAAATGGACGAGAATGAAAGATTAGAAGCAGACTTAGAAACTATTACCTGTGGAACGCCTGCAGAATTATCAGGCTCAGACTAAATTTTTTTTTTTTTGTATATGTAAATATTATTTCTTTATATTAGTAATTTTATATTTTATTTGTAATATAATTTAAATAGAGAATAATGTAAATGGTTGTTAGACTTGTATGTGCCAACTTAGTTGGGATGTACTTCACCTATAGTGATGTAATTTTTTTTATTTTTTGAAGATGTACAATATACTTATAATGTATAAAATTGTAAACATTTAATTTTTTATTAATAAAATTTATATTGCATTTTATTATTTCAATTGTTCAAGTTTATTGTATTTAATTATTAAACTTTTAAGTTATAATAAATTAATAAACTTATAATAATATAATAAATACACTTATCAATTAATAATAAATTTATAGTAAACTAAGAAACAAATAAAATATAAATTTATATAATATATAAACTAGTAAGTTATAAACTTATACTAAATAGTCAATTAATAATAATATATTATAAATTTATAATAATATCAACTATGATAAACTAATTTAATAACTAATAAATTAGTCAATTTACTATAAATTTAATAAGTTTATTATAAGTTTATAGTTTATATTATAAATTATAAACTAATAAGTTTATAGTTTAATAACTAATAAAATAATAAAATTATATTTATATAATATAATAAAGTAATAACTTGTTTATAGTTTAATTTAAAATTTTATTATTATAATTTTAATACATTAGTTTATAACATATAAACTAATAAACTTTAAGTTTATAGTATAATATAATAAATTTTAAGTTTATAATTTTTAAGCTAATATATTAATTACTACTAATAAATTAGTAAACTAACATTATATTATAAATTTATACACTAAATAACTATAAAAGTAATAAAAATACAAATTAAACAAAAAAAACCAAAAAAATCAAGGCTCGACCAAAGCCGGCCCAAAATCCCAGGCCCGAGCTCGAGCCCGAGCCCTTTACCTCTAGGGCCTAGGTTGACTCCCGAACAAAAAAGCCCGACCCGACTTGGTCTGAAGATTTGACAGAAGTCCGACAGTCCTAGGCCGGGCTTGGCCCACCCAAACCACGGCTGGGCTGGGCCAAAATTACATTCCTACCAAAAACACTATCGAAAGAGAGGATTACATAGTCGGATGTGATGAAAAGCAACGACAGTCCACAATAGTCCAGCGAAAACAACCCAAGATGATTAGATTGAATACCCTCAAATGTAGAAGAGTTTATAAAAATGGATCACTTATGACCAAATATAATATATGGAGGTAGGCAAAGGCGCTAGAAATGATAGCTGTACATGGTGATGACAATGGCAGCTGCAATGATGGATGGAGGAGGCTATTGGTGAGCAAAAGTGATGATTAATAGGAGAGGTTGTGAGTGGTGGTATGGCTTGTGGGAGAGGTGGCAACTTGTTGGGAGAATTGATGGGTAGAGGTGACGACGATGGGTTAAATGAGATATGTGAATGTAGTGGTCGATAAATAGAAGCAGTAGTCGAATCTAGTGGTTAACAAGAATGAAGGTAGCACTTGATAAGAGGATGTGGCGACGACTTGTGGGAGAGATGGTGGGTAGCAAGAGATGATAGGTAGCAAGAGATGATGGTCGAAAATCGAAGATTAGAGGCCTAAAGTGTTTGTTGGTAATGGTAGTCAGAGGTAGAAATAGTCCGAGAATGAAGGAGATAGGAGAAAATAACAAATTATTTACAAAATAAGTAAAAATACATTTTTAATTTACAAGAATATAATAAAATTTTTAAAATTATTTTTATTTTTAGAAAATAAAAATAATTATCAACTGTGTTTTTGTTTATAGTTTACGAAAATCTTAAAAAAAAAACAATAAACGTAAATGTAAGTCCCGTTTGATAACATGTACAATTTTTTTTTTATTTACGAAAAACAAATGCATGTTTATGTTTATGTTTAAAAGGCAAATAAAAAATATATTTGGCACATTGATATTTCGTGGTCGAAAGTTGTGATCGAAGATAGTGGTTGGTGATGGTGATCAAAAGTGGTGATCGAATATTGTGATTGGAGGAGGTGTTTGCTAGTGATAATAAGAAGTAGTGGTGGTGATAAAAAATGGTGATCGAACGCAAATGCCAAAAGTAGTAGCTGGAGGTGGTGGAGGAGTAAAGATAGAATGAGAAATTGTTTATAAAATAAGTTAAAAACACAATTTTTTATTTACAATAATTTGGCAAAATTTGAAAACTTTTTAGAACTTTTTTGGAAAACAAAATTATCATACATATTTTGTTTACAATTTTAAAAAAAAATTGAAAACAAAAAAAACTCATAAACATAAACGTTAGGCTCTATTTGATAATGTTTACATTTTTTTATTTTTTATTTACAACAAATAAAAAAATATATTTTTTATTTATTTTTATAAAAAATAAAAAAAACATGTTTTGCTCATTAGATGTTTAAAAAGTGGCAATCGAAGGTTTGTGCAGTGAATATAGTTGTTGAAAGTGGCGGGGATAATGGTGGTAGGCGGAGGGAGAGGTTGGGGGTGGTAATTGAAGGTGCTAACCAATGATAATAGCAAAACGCAACGATAATAGTTAGAAGTAGTGGTCGAATGTGGAGGCCATATGCAGTTGTCGAATATGGTGTCAAGAAGTAGTGGCCGGATATGGTGGTTAGAGGAAGTGGATAGATGTAGTGGTCGACGGTGGTGGTCAAAAGGGGTGCCTAGAAATGATGGTCAGAGGTAGTGACCAAAAATGTTAGCCGATGATAATAGAAGACGTAGCAATAGTGGTTAGATGTTGTGGTTGAAGGTGATGCTCGTACATGGTGGTTGGACGCGATGTTCATACGTGGTGGTTGAAGGAGATAGTCAGATGTGGTGGTCGAAAGTGGTGGTCACTGTAAGTTGTAATCGGAGGGAGTGCCGAAAGTAGTAATCGAAGTTGGTGGTTGAATAGAGTGACAGAAAATGGTGTTGGAGATGGTAGAAAAAAAGATAAAATAAATTTTTTTACAAAATAAGTGAAAATATATATTTTTATTTATAAAAATTTAATAAAATCTAAAAATAGAAATAATTATTAAATATATTATTTATTTATAATGTATAAAAAAATAAAAAAAGTAAAAAAAAGTAAACATAAACATTAAGAAACTGGTTAACATGGTGTTGTGATGCTATTCGACTTTTCTTGTACGGCTCGAACAACCATGGGTGGGAAAGTCTAGTTTTCTCACTCGTCTTCCCCTCTGGTCTCCAATCCGATCTCAAAGATGAATCACAAACGCTAGTGATATCGTAAAAATGAATTATTGAATTGAAACGAGGAACCTGTAATTTTTCATTTGGTTCGTTTGGTTGCCGAGAAAATATTGTATCATCTTATGAAGTTGAAAGAAAAATAAAAACTCCGATCGGTGTCCGATGCAAACATCACATACGCAGACAGAGACATGCATCTGTTCATTGCTGTAAGTTAGATCAGAAAAAAAGTCAAATTCTAGCAATTTGTGTATAATTAGGGTACTGATTTCATAGTTCGATATCTCATGCTTCGGGACCTCCTCACCGTCTTACAAAATTTGTCTGACGGACTCATTTTATATAGATATGAAGATGGGGTTATGAGAAGGAGTTGAAATGTCAGGAGGCGAATATAGCGATCACGACATACTGTTGCGATCGAATTCGTCGGTTTCAGAGGGCGATTTAGAAAGCCAAGGGCTTCAGAAGAGTAATAAAGGCCTTAGAGATCTGCTGAGGCACCTGGATCGAGGGTTTTCGGGGCGCCGTCTCAGCATCAAGCGTTCGGAAAGGGATCATTCATCCTATGTAGATTATGCCGCCAGCGGCAGCGGCGGCGTCGGTGGTAATGACATCCTCGGTGATAGGGCTCCGCCAGAATGGGCATTGCTGCTCATTGGCTGCCTGCTTGGCCTCGCTACCGGTCTCTGTGTTGCTGCCTTCAACCGCGGAGTGAGTCATTTCTTACTTTCCATTCCTCTTTGTTGCAATTTGAATCTGAATGGCTAATACTGAAATCTGAAAAAAAAAGATCAAAAAATGGGGAAAAGAAATGAGGATTGAGTTTGGTGACGATATCCAGTAGTTTAGGGGGAGCTAAATCAATTGGGTCATTTTTGTTGATCAATATCCAATTCTCTTCGTATTGATGATGAATTTTTAGTGCCCGTCATCGAATTAGCGTATAACAATTAATACTTGATATGGTATCACGTTGTTGATATGAATCTCGCAAATCAAAGGGAAGATTTATCAGGTGACCTAATACAAGGCTGGCTTTGGCCCTTAGATGCTAAAGAATGAGCAGAAGAGAAAACTGGGCACAGATGGAGCTGGTCTGTAGTGTGAAATGATAGTAAGGGGTAGGATTAAAACTGAATGAATCTAATGATAACAACTGTAGGTGTCCCGTGAGAGCTATTGAGTGCAATCGCTGCCACAGGTCATCAAAACTGGTGATTATGCCACTAGGGAGTACATAGAGACTTCAATAGATGAAGTAAGATAATTTAATCTGGGTTAGGGTTGTAACTATAGATAGCACAGGCACCGGAAAACTGAATTTATGCAGTCAACTTATAGTTGTAATACAGGTTAAAGTTCAAGTTCACTGTAAGACAGATGGGACTTAGATAACAAAAGATTCAGTTGCACCAAGTAGAGCTTTTTAGTGACTGAATTAGCTCCAGTGACTGCATTACCCCTTTTAACTAATTGATGAGGGAAAATTTTGGTAGTTTCAATTTTCAATCCTGGTTAAAATGCTTTAGTTTCGTAATCTTGAAATTTTGCATTTTATAGTTCTGGTAAAGGAAGTCGTTTATCTTGAGCACTATTTATGGCTTAACTAATTGAATATGACTTGATAAACAGTCCATACATTGGTTATCTCAGATAAGTTCATTGTATGCAGTCTTGATTATTGCAATAGAGGTCCATATAAGAATGCCTGCCCATGGGTATTGAAAATATGCATGTTACACTTGCATGGAGAGAGCAAAGTTATCCGCACAGTCACATTTGTTTAAAAGTAACCAATCAAATTTGTTTGAAAAATAGTCCTTGTTATCTTCCTATTATATACAAACGTACACACACACACATATACACTTACACACCTACACACACTCATTTTTTCACTATGAGATTTAAGGCTGTTAGTTTCTTGTGACAATAATTTTGATAATACAAATATCGCTAGAGAGAAACAGATGCAAAGCCAATGACAACCTTATCCCCTTTGGCTATAACATCGTGCGGTTTCTTGGAATTTAAAACCCGATATCCTCCATAAATTCTCCAATCCATGTGGCAGAGAAGTTTCCATATTTATTCCTTTTCTTGTTGGAGGGGCGACCGTCCGATGTAGTTGTAGATTCCTTAGTCTTAGTGAGTCGTTGGCTCCACCTATTATCTCCGTCTACGAAATGTTGTTACCGTCGCCTTATTCCATAAACATAAGCTTCAAATGTAATAGTCTTTCTATATAGAGACCACCATTTTGAAGGTTAGGGGTTGAAATTTATATGAGGATCACAGTCACCATGAAAATTTGTTTTATTAGGATGATAACACTATATTGTTGTTAATTTTTTTTAAAAAAAGTGCGATTAGAAGGCACAGTTTTTGTTCATTACTACAATCATTGAACCATAATAAGGTGGTGTATAATTGTGTATGTGCTTTTCTCTCTTTAATAGTCTGTGATAGCCTGATACCAAAATATGTGGAGAGGTCTCCCTAGGGTCTTTTCTCAGTCAAAACTGTTGAATCATTGTCTGCCCCAAACGAATCTCCAGAGCTACTAGAGACATTCAAATGACCAAATTACTTTGAGTTAAAATGACCAAAATTTGTGACAGGAACCTGACATTAAATAGAATGCTAGTTTTCAAAGTAATTATATGATAGCTACTTGTTTTGCATTTGGCCTGCATTATTGATGGTCTAGATTTTTACAAGTTATTTTTCTTCATTATGATTCAAATTGCTTCATTTTTCCAAAAAAAAACAGAAAAGAAAGAAAGGAATTTAAAACTCAAGTCTACTCAACAAGCCTTAGTCCTAATTACTTGTGGTTGGCTAGATAGATCTATTTTTTCCAATTGATTATTTCAAAGTCATATATTGGGTTAAGTTTGAGATAATCATATCATTTCTTAATTCATCAACTCATCTTTTACTTGGCTTCCTATATTTCTTTAGCACCGTCTATATGGAAGAAGTTACTCCTCCTTGGCTCCTTGCAAATTCATTAATTGTTCTACGAGTAACATAACCATAAAGTTTTGATTTCTCTCATTTGGGACCCAAAGCTCCTTCCTGAATAGGTAGGCACATAGTATCAAAAAAGTATCTAGTGAAGTTTTCTTTTGTTTTCATCACCACCCCACAAAATGTTAGCAGGCATTTTTTCCAATTGGTTGAGAATTCCTTCAATAGGTTGAGTGACTGTGAGGGGAACTAACTAATGACGAGAGCCTCAATTGGTGCTATTTCTAATTTATTTCTAATGGATTCATTTTTCATTTGTCTCTTCTCATAACACTACTCATCCACCTCAACATTTTTATTTTAATTACATTCGTTTGTTTGAACGTGCTTTTTTCTTACCATATGTAACAATAGGTCTTAGAACACTTATGATGCAATCCTTAAATGAATCCAATCCTCTGTAATTCTATTATGGGCAACATCATCCTCATTCTCTCGATCTCTATGAATAGTTAATGTAAGATATAAAGGGCTCGTTTGACAACAAGACTTTAAGCTAGTTTTTTCTTCTCTCTCTTTTGGGATTTTAATCCTAGTAAACAAACAATTCGTTTGGTTAAAAGATGCCTTAAAACTGCTACGGAGACAAAATATAACTCTTGACCATTGACTTTTTTGGGCTTTAAGCAAAAAGGCTAAAATGTGACTTTAAACCATGAGCCAAATGAGGTCTTTGGCCTTTCTTAAGTATCTATAGTCCATCAAGTTTTGCATTTTTATCATTCCTATTTGTAGTTCTAGTAAACCGCATATAATTTGTTTTAGTACTTTAAGCTAAACTATATTGTTTGAAAATAACATGCACCAATGAGTATCTTGAATGTTCATTTGGTAAGTTCATTTATAATTACTGTAAAAAGGGTAAGGATCTAGTGTTGATCCTTGATGTAAACCTATTGTTTTTGTAGATTCACTTCTCCCCTTGTCACAACTCCATTGTACATATCTTCAGTTTCATATAACTGGAACTCCTTTATTTCTCGTAACTGTCTAAATTATCTAGGAGCTTTATCATATGCTTGTCTAAATTATCTAGAATAATAACCTTCATATTAGATCTCCAGACATCAAACCTAATTGATTTTCTGAAATTGTTGTTTCGTGTCTAAATCTCTACCCAATTATTCTCTCCTATAATTCCATGATATTAAAGTGCAGCTCTGAATATTAGAGCTTTATTCTTAGATAATGGAACTAAGTATTGTTTCTCCATTCGTTAGGCATTTTATTAGAATTCGAGATGGTGTTAAACAAAGTTGTCAACCAAGCTCTCTTTTGCTGCTTTTTTAATGTAAATAGCCATCTCACACCAAACTCTACACGTGTTTTGCTTAGCGTCTTATCCTTTAAGCTTGGAGAAAGAAGGCGACTTGTGGTAGGCTGGTAGCAAATGTACCACCTATTACATGTTAATGAAGAAGGATCTGAATAAAAACAATATAAAAGAGAAAAAAAGGAGACAAACAAAGAGTTTATACCTCTTTTGAAGTTGTAACAAGCCAAACCGGGCTGAAGTAGGGTGCTCAGGCTTGTTTGAAAAAACAAGTTAAAAAACACGACTATGTTTAGCTAGGTTATTTCAAGAATCGTCTTTATTGACTTGGTTCATCGTATGGATTTAGAGCATTAAACTATTTGATTTGAGTGCATTCTGCTCTAGAAAAACCAGCATCTTGACATTTTCCTAGATGGTTAATCTCATGAATGATCTCGACTGAGCCTCTAACTATGTCGATATTGAGTGTAGCTTGATTAGCTCAGTCGATCCTTGTCCTGATTAGTTTCATCAGTGAGCTTTTCCATCAGATGTCAACTTGTCAGTTATGATAACTGTTGTATTCTTCATACTTGAATGGCAGATATTTCAATTGCATTTTTTCCGATGAGTAGTTGAACAGGGGCATCTCGCTCTCATTTGTATTTGACGTTTGTGCACCAGACTTGATCCTTTTAATTCTTACCTTCCGTTTTATTATGATTCTACAGGTCCTCGTCTAATTTATTGACTACCAACTTTACCTTGGGTAACATGGGATAAAATGTGAGAATTTACAGAGAATGGATGTGGTCCATACCTTTTGTTAAAAGAAAATACCTTTTGTTAAAGGAAAATAGTCGATGGTTTCTGTCCTGATACGGTAGTTGTGCATATGAGCAATGCATATCATTCCTGAACTAACATATAAAAATCTGTGCGAGTTTAAAGCCCCTGGATTAGAAATGTTACTTGATTGCAGAAATAAATGTTTGACACACAATTAACTTTGCTGATCATGCTCTTAAAGCTTTTTACTTCACAACAAAGCAAGATGATTGTTAAACGCAAATAATACACACACCCACTCAAGATCTTGAATTATACAGTAGTCTTCTGCGACAAAGCTGTGAATTATTGTCATGCATGAAACTTTGGATGCTTAAATTGAGAGGTTGAACTTTTGAAAAGGAACTAAAAGAAAAGATGAAACCAATGCTAATCAGAGAAGTCCACAGTTACTAGGTGCTTCTTATATCTTTTTAATTGTATCTGTGATTGTGTGATTGGGTTAAAGGTTGCATAACAAATACTACATGAAACATGGTCACATTGTCTGAGACAACGATTTTAATGGATCTATTGCAGTATAGGCCTCAATAGAAGATAACAGGCATGAGGATTAAAGCTCCCCC
>JAULJZ010164457.1:0-25927 GCA_032270985.1 Heliamphora pulchella | reverse complement strand
GCTCGTTAGATGGTGAATAATAAATAAAAAATAAAAAAATATCTATACAAATGATATTAGTATTTGTGAAATTGGTAGGCTCCACAATTAAAAATGTATTAATATTAAGAATTTTTTATTTCCATTACTCTATTATTAACCGCCAATTAGATAGTGATTAGCATGACCTTTCAAAGTAAAATTATGCTGACCCTGCCTATTAGACAATAGATAATAGACAATAGATAATAAATAAAAAGTATACTGATATTTATAAAATTGATAAGCTCCAAGTTTGTAAGTCCGAGTATTGGTATCGAAGTATTGAAAATAGTTTTCTTTTCCATTGATATCCTCTTATTACTCTTGAGGCACGTTTGGTTAAAAAATTATTTTTATAAAATAATTAATATATTTATATTATTAATTTTTGAGTACTGTAGATTAAAATATATAGTATTTTTTTGTATCAAATGGAATTTGAATGAGATAAGAATAACCTAAGATTAAATAGTATATTATTTAATTTAATATAATTTTAGTAGACTTATTATGAAATTGCAAAGAAGTGAAATAGTAATCCACTTAGTTGGTGAGATAATAATATTTCTAATATAAGAGACTGGGGGCTCTAATTAGCAACTAGCTTAAAAATTAATTTTTAAATTTTTTTTGTATTTTTAGCCCCAAAAAATAAATTTAGTTCGAAATAGCTTGTTTGGTAACTTAGCTTTTAAGTTAATTTTTTTGAAATTAGTTGTTTAGGTAAAAAACTAGCTTTTTTGTTTTTCGTTCAAAGTGAATAATTTTATCTTTCTATATATTTGATATTAACAATTATATGTAGTTATTAGTGATAGTAAATAAGTTATAAATAAGGGATAACATCGTATCTTAAAAGTGATAGAAGTTTGAATGGAATATTCTGAGAGTTTGTGTTTTAATTTGATTTTTTTGACTTTTTAACTTTTTGACTTTTTTATCAAACGGGTAACCTTGAATTTTTAGCAATTTTAGCTAAAAAGCTAAAACTAAAAAATTAAAGTTGTGAATCAGGGCCTTATAGTAGTTAGGTTTTAAGGGAATTATCCAATCCCTCTATTAATAGGTAAATTACACTGACCTCCCCTCTGATTTCTGACAAAAACAAAAATTTTCATGTAGTTTTGAAAATATCACTAACCTGCCATCAGGTTTAATTTTTCCATTAAATTAATTTAACCGTTAAAATTTTTAATAGAAACCATCAAAATCACCCCAAAATCATTCCCAAAACCACTTTCAAAACCACTTCACCCCTCAAAACTACTCCCAAAACCATTCCATGCAAAATCACTCCATCCAAAACCACTGCCCCACCCCCACCGCCTCCAAAACCACCGCCGCCCCAAACCCACTGCCACCCAAAACCATTGCGCACCGCCCCCACGACCATCCACAACCACCGCGGAGAGAGGAGAGAGAGAGCAGTGAAAGAGGGGTTGGTGGCGTGCGGCGGTCGGCGGTGAGAAGTTGGTGGCGGCGGTCTGCGATGAGGGATTGGTGGCGTGCGGCGGTCGACGGTGAGGGGTTGGGGGCAGCGGTCGACGGTCTGCTCTCTCGCTCTCTTTTTCTCTGCTCTTTTGTGCGTGTGTGTGTGCGCGCGTGTGTATTACAGAGATGAGAGAGGAGGAGAGAGAGAAAGAGACGGACGTGGCACACCATCGCCACACGCCACCGCCGACCCCCACGCTGCATGCCACCGCACGCCACCCCCGTATCTCTCTCTCTCTCCCTTTGCTCTCTCGCTCTTTCTCTCTCTTCTCACACCGCCGCACGCCACCGCCGATCTCCACTGGCGGTTTTGGGTGGCGGTGGTTTTTAGTGGGTGAGGGTGGCTTTGGGGTGGGTGGCGGTGGTTTTCGGTGGGTGGCAGTGGTTTTGGATGCAATTTTAGGGGAAGAGAGAAAGAGAGAGAGATTTTGGGGGTGATTTGGGGTAGTGGTTTTCAAGGTAGTTTTGGGATGGTTTGAGTGGTTTTCGTTAGATAGTAACGAAAATTTTAATGAATTTGATGTAAAAATTAATAGTGATATTTTCGAAATCAATCGAGAAGTTTTTATTTTTGTCAAAAATTAAAAGGGAGGTCAGTGTAATTTACCCTCTATTAAATTGACAAATAAAAAAAAACGTTATTATCTTCATATAATTTAATCTCATCTCCTAACCCTCAATCAAAGCAAGCATTCACAAGCCTCTAATTTTTACCACAGAAATCTTTTGAGCTTTTGTGGAATTTTTAGCTTCCATAGCCCTTTCCAGGCTAGATGCAAGTTCACATTCTGTGTTTGGCTTAATTTTTTTAATAGTTTTGTTTGGCTTTTTGACTTTTTTTAGTAAAAAAATAAATGTCAAAAAATATAGAAAAAGTCAATTAATTATAGTGAAAGCCGAACAAGTGGCTTTTAAGAGGTTTTTAAGTAAAAAAACCTTTAAAAAAAAAAAGGCCAAACAGAGGCTCAATAATGAGATTATAAGCTGACATAGACTTTCATTGGGATAAAAATCTCTATTTTGATTTATTTAATTTTAAAATTCTTTATCATATTTTTATTTCAAAAATTTATTTTCTTTTAATTGAACGAGAAAAATTTTAATAGTAAAAAAATTAATGTATTAAAAACTCACTAAAGGTTCAAATCTAGGGTAAATTAGGTTTCCAAAAAATAAAACCGAACCCAAACAGGGCCTACGTTTGGCGTTACCCAATCTGACCCTCAACCTTCTTTTGAAGGTTCCCTTCCGCATATAAAAATATAAAATTATAATAAATATGTTAAATTAAAAAAACTTAAACAAAAAGAAAAAAATTAAATATGTTTCAAACTAAAATCAAATCAATTGCAAAAAAAAAAAATAAATAAATAAAATAATGTGATTTTTAAATTATTCTATTAAAACTTTAACTTAAAATTAGTTTTATAAAATGTAAGGTATTTTAGATAATTTTTTTTTACGAAACTTCATTTTTAAAACACACCAAATAAGTGCTCTATCTTAATAGATAAATTTTAAGAAACAATGAATTTTAAAACAAATTCAACTATTTTTAATGTATGAAAATAACACTTAATTTTTAAAAGATTAAGTGTTTTAAGTAAATAATTTTTGAGTAAATATTTTGATAATTTTAGAATACCATATAATATTGTTGCTTACATTTAATAATTTACGAAAAGATAATTTAGATTATATTAACTCACTTTTATTTAATATTTATTAAATATATGAGAGATAAAGAACAATAAATCAAACATTTCTATTTATATTAAATAATTTTTTAGTGCTTAAAATACATTTAAGACAAATGTAAAGATTAACATTTAATTTATTTATCCAATGAAGTCTCGCTGACGTAAATATCATATATAATGTTTGATAAAATAAAAAAATAATCTAAAATAAATGTTGAGAAGGAAAATACAGGCGCTCAGATATATGGATCATAAATTAATAAAACATTACCAACGAGTTATTTAATATTAAAAAATATTCTGTATAAAATAATATAAACTATTTTTTGTTAAATAAGTAAAATGTAAAAATAATTCATTTAATAAATAATTTTATTTATAAAAAATATTACTGCCATAATTCGTCTTATATACAGTAAAAGTATATAGGCCATACTTAGAATAATTACTTATTTTATTTTATTTATTTTTGTTTTTAATTTATCTTTTCATTATTTAATCAAAACTAATATAATTTTTAATTTTTAATTAAAATATAAAAAATAAAAATAAACTAATAAATCAAATTTAATATTACTTATTTTATTTTTAATTATTATTTTCATATATATTTTTTACTTTTCACATTCACCATCTCGAAATTATTCAAAATAATAAAAAAAATTAATAAAAAACAAAAACAAAACAAAATCTCGGCAATTTAGCCCGCCATAATACTAACTCAATTCCTTCTGTACCTAGACAGAACCACAGAAGAGCACGCGATTGCTCCAGAGATCGGCAATGAGAACGCAGATCCAATGTCCAAGGATGGCGCTAGTGCCGGAGCCATCTCGAAGTTCTGCGCCGATGCGGTAGCGGAGAAGATCGCGACGACGAAGAAGATCGTGACAACCTTGAATGAGCTCATCAATTGCGCCATCGCAGATCAAAGAGTGTGTGTTTGTACAGAGAGAAACAGAAGAGAAAATAGTCGATACAAATGCTGAGAACGGAAACAAACGCTCAGATATATGTAAAAACCACTGTAATTTTATAAAACTATATAAATCAATGTATTTATTACATGAACAAGTACATAATAATACTCTCTCTCAATTCCATTCGAAACTAGACAAAAAAATAGTGAATACAACCATCATAAATAAAGAATCGTCCTCACCGAATACATCACTAAGAGCCCCCTACCAACCTCATGCTCCTAAACAAATATATTTATGTATGAATGTGTGCGCATGAATCGATGAATCGAAGGTCTAAAGCTTCACGAGCGCGAGAAGAGACAGAACCACAGAAGAACAAACGATTGCTCCAGAGATTGGCAATAAGAACGCAGATCCAGTGTCGGCGGACGGCGCCGGTGCCGGAGCCGTCTCGAAGTCTTGCGCCGATGCGGTGGCGGAGAGGATCGCGACGACGAAGAAGATCGCGAAGACCTTGAACGATCTCATCAATTGCGCCATTGCAGATCAGAGAGAGAGAGAGAGTTGTGTATGTTTTATAGAGAGAAATCCAAGAGAAGCAGAAGAAAGCAGAGAAGGCGATGCTTGAAATGCGAGGAAGAAGAATGAAGAGGGAAGGTTGGGTGGGAGGTATATATAGAGACAGTGGGTATATGTGTAGGCGTGTGGACCCCACAAAGAAGGTGGACAGCTGTACGTGTAACGTTCAAAAAATCGAATTCAAGAAGGAAAGGACGTGTATAGAGGAAGTCCGGTGGGTGGGTAGGTGCCTAGGTGAACGGTGCTCGTAGGCTGCACGTTTCTCCAAAACCACGTGGCACAAGGTGGTTAAACTAAACTTTCGTTTTTTTTTTTTTTTTTCGGAACTTCCGTCTTTTAAATATGTGGTTAGAATAACTTTATTGAGTAATTTTTAGACTCTTTTAGCTGTGTCAAATCAATTATGTAAAAAAAATTTAAAAAAATTTAAAAAAAACAAAAAAAAACTTGATAAGTCAAGTTGATTCTTTTGTGACTTTTAAGTTAAAAAATTTTAACTTTTAAATCAGGTCAAACACAGGTATGAATTTACCATAAATCATACAACAAATTTATTTATAATTTAAAATAAATAATTCAAATTAAATTATCATTTGATCTTATAAATTCAAATTTGTATTATTTACCAGAGAATTTCTCGTGTTTAAATATATTTTTTTAATATAAATAAATTATTAATTTAATTTTAATTTTTAAATAATAATTCAAAATGCATAAATTTTAAAAACAAACATATATTGAGAAATCAATTCAATCATCAATTTTTATTATTAATTCATAAAAAATAAAAAAATAAAATTATAGTGTATAAAAGGCGCAATTTGAGAGGACATGTCCTATGACTTATTTGACTTATAAGTTAAAAAAATAAGTCGCCTCATTTGGGTAACTAAATAAGTTAAAATAAAAAAATAAGTAAATAAGTCAAATAAGTTCGTTTGAGTAGTCAAATAAACCAAATAAACTAATTTATAAGCCAAACGAAATGACTTATAAACTAAGTAAGGAAATAAACCAATGGTCACCTAAACGACTTGGTTTATTTGTATTTTGGCTTATTTGTTAATAAGCAAATAAGCTAATAAGTCAACCACCCAAACAGAGCCAAAATTATATTAAAAAAATCTTTAGACATGGATAATTTGTTAATTGACATATATATTAAGTTGACATAATTATTATTTTTTGTTTAAATACAGGTTAATATACAATATAATCTTTAATACCATGATCTATGTCTATTACAAATTGAAATGCACATAATTTAAGTTACTCACTATGTATTTTATATTTTGTAAAAAAAATTTAAACACATAAATATCATTCAACATTAAAATATAAAAATAAATTACACTTAAAACCCTTTATATTTTGGTTTTATTACTGTCTTCTTCCTTAATCTTGGAAATACCATGGCCTGAGCACTGGTTACTTTAGCTTCTCTTTTTTGTGGATTATAGGTTCTGGTGGGTGGATATTGTTTCGGTTGGGCCATGTTTGGGTTTTGAGTTTTATAATATTGTTGTTTTATTTTTATTAGTTAGGAAAAATATAGAATAAAAGTAAAAAGTTACACTAAAAATATTATTATTTTTATATGATGCGAATAAATTAAGTTATGTTAGAAACCTAATCATATTGATGTAAATATTTTAAATAACCTAGAATAAGAATAAGATTTTATAAAGAAAAATTTAAAATAAGATAAACATGTGTTTTTGCATAATTTCGATATTCTTATAAAAATAAATTTCTTTATTTTCTATATTATGAAAAGAATGAATGTTATTAAATATCACACAGAATCTTAATCTTGATATACAAAAACTAGTATAATTAAATAATATGATAATGTTAGATTCTAATAAGAATACACAAGAGTAGGAAAAGTATTGGGTAATCCTTAGAAATATAACTAAAATAATATTGTTATTGTCTAGATTTGGATAATTCTCGACAAAATTTATTAATAAATTCTGCTAGATCAGGTGACTCTTTGATATATGAATTAATCTTTATTTCATGTGAATACTTGATGTGTTATATGTAAGTGTAAAGAATTGTACTTCTACATAATGATGAATATTTTCAACAAAGAAGACGGATCGAGCCTCCGAGAATTCCGAAGTCCTACAAAAAGTGAGCACCGTTAGCGCCCCGACCGGTGGTGTTCGGTCGAAGGTATTCCGATACTTAAGTTAGCTACAATCATAGTAGAAAATAATATCATACTTGTATAAACATATGATTGCGTATCTTTACCCGTATAGTTCGGTCTTTATTTATAGGATAAGAGTCATTTTTCATTAAGGATTTTAATTATTATTTTAAGTTATCAGAAAATTAACCATATCACATCTTTTGATGTCATCTTATCTCTTTAAAAGATGTGATTTTATCTTTATTGGGAAAATTTATCCCCCCATTATACTATTATGGTTATAGTTGATATCTTAAAATCGAGAACAATTATGACTACAGTTGACGCTTTAAAACTGATCATGGTTACAGTTGACGCCTTAAAATCGAGAACAATCACGATTACAGTTGATGTTTTGAAACTGATTATAATTACAGTTGACGCCTTAAAATTGAAAATAATTTTGATACCTAAAAATTAAATGTTAAAATATATCATTCTGGCATTGTGAAATAGTTAATAATTTAGATATTATTGAATTCACACTAGCATTGCTAATGGACGTTGACAAAATTTCAAATAATGCATGATGAAAAAAAGAAAGTAGTAGCCGAGAAAGAAAGTTAAATTCATGATTTTGTGTTTCTATAATTGCTGCATTTTTATTCATGTATCTAGTTATAATGTTTGAATATTGATCGCACTGTAAGAAACTCTTGGTGTTTTTAAAATGATTTACTGAGAGTGTTCAATATAAATGATTACTTTTTAATAAAAAAGTTACTTTGCTTTAAAATTTAGATGACTTGAATGAGTTTGTTTGAAAAACAAAATTCAGTCGGCAAAACTCAAAATAAGAATGAAAAAAAAAAAGAGGTCTTTGGTGGGTTCTGATCGGTAATGGGCGTCATATACAAAAATGGGTCGTGACACCTAAACTGGATGATGAATCTGTAATTCAATTGTCTGATGCTGAAATTAAGAATGAAAGTGAAGCAACTGAAGTAGAACTGGAGAAGGATTTGTAAGAGAAGTTGGATTGGATCAAGCTAAGTTAAAGGACGCCATTTTTGATGTTCAGGATTCTGAATTGAGGGGATCAAATCAAACCCAAATCGGAGCTAGTCTCGTTCATTCGCATCAGTGATAGGCTTCAAAGATTTCTAGAAGAAGAGAGGAAATTTGGTGGGATTTTGGCGGCGGCGGCGATGGAAGGGTTCATCCATGGAGATTTGGTTTATCCTCGGAGAAATGGTGGTGGTGGGAGGAGGGAGAGAGGAGGAGACGGCGACAGAAGGGAGATAAAAGGTGGAGAAAAAAGAGAAAAAAGGGAGGAAGGGAGTGCCTAGTTCCAAAATATCAAACCCATTCCAAAATCTCAGGCTATTTGTGTTAAGGTTAAATTAGTAAATTTACAATTTTTGTTAATGGTGTTCGGGTTACATTACTGATAGGGGAGGCCAGTAATATTTTAGAAAATAGAATGGGTGCTACTATTTTTATTAGAAATCTCAAGGGAAGTCAATATAACTTACCCTTATATTATAATAAAAACATAGTTGGGGTAATTCAATCTTATGGTGAAATCTCTTCCGTTAATTAAGTCTTTTTATAAAGAATAAATATGTAAAATTTTCTATTAATTAAGAGGGTAAAAGTGTAAAAAAAATTACTCTAAAAGCTAACAAAAGGAGTTTCTAAATTTATACACTATTTTGTTTGATATGCTCACAAGTACAAGTTTTCTTATATTATATACAAGTATACAATGTATATAGTCAATAAAAAAAGCTCTCTCTCTGCATTCTCTTTTACCAGTAGATTTGACCGACGGAAGGAGGAGGAGTCAGCCCTCCTTCCGCCGTCCCAACCCCCATCTCTCTCGTGATTTTTCGGTACATGAATAAATTGCACTTTTTGTACTTGTGTTGGGCAGATTTGTTTCGACGGAATGCTACGACGGCTAAATCTGTTATGCACGTGGTTTTCTGGGCAGATCTACTCCGAGAACGGTGCTCCGACCAGATTTGCTCCGTAGGTTGGCTAGATCTGCTCCGTGGTGGTTCGTTTTCTCGTTTAGGCGGGTGTCTTGCTCATTTTTCTTTTGTGCTTTTGTTATGTCGAGATTTGTTTCTCTTGTTTTATTTTGTTTTTTCTTTGTTTTTCATGTCTGTTTAGTGTTTTTTACACGTTTCTCTTGTATGGGGGTTGTCTTTTCGTCGATGGTGTGGGCTTTTTCTCCTCTCACAATGGGAGTTCGGGGTGTTTTTCGGTCAGATCCGCAGGGAAAGTACGGTGAAGATGCGATTGCCGCTTCTCCTCCAGTGGACGTCGTCGACAAGTGCGACATTTTGGGTTTCAACTGATTTTAGAAATTTTTATGACCAATTAAAAACTTGTGAGAGGCCATTGTGCTGATTTGTTCTTTCTCTGACTATTTGTGATTTGACTGTTGTACTCCTCTCTCATTAATAAAAAAAAAAATATTATCAAAAAAATATATATATATAATCAATGTACTAAATAAAAAAGTGTGCGCATTTCCTGTTTCTCATTAACCAATTCCCATGTTTCAATGAAAACTATTTTCAAATGAAATTACTAAAAGCACATAATTTGTTACTTAGTACACCCGTAAGTATAATATACAAGTATTTCATACATAAAATTATGTATACTTATGTATCCAACGAGAATAAAATTTTATGCATAATATACAATTATTTCATGCACAATGTTTTACTTTTGTGATTTCATATTTGTAGTGAATTTTTATAAGAAATATTACTAAGTTTTAAAAAATTTATTTTTATTCTGTATTTTATATAGCAAATAAGAATGTTCACATATCACGTGGGCCACAATCCCTAGTTACCATACAACAGCCCACAAATTTATTTATAATTTAAAATAAATAGTTTAAATTCATTTGAGTACAATTTAATTTGAGTTCTTTATTTTAAATTATAAATAAATTTATTAATATATTTTATTAGTTTATAGAATATTTCATTTTTTATGTGCAAGCAAATAGGTTTAGGATGTTTAAAAAGTTTTGCATTTAAGAAGTATAATTTTTTAAGAAAGAAAGATTATTTGAGATAACTTTTTATGATTTTTTTAGTTTTTATTTAAATCTCTAATGCGTTTTTATTTTTGCATTTAATTTATAGTATTTAAGATATTAGCATGATTTTTTTACATTAGAGGGAAGAGTTAAAATTTTAATTGAAAAATATTATTGTCATGTTATTTCAAAAAATTAAAGTAT
This sequence comes from Heliamphora pulchella, assembly GCA_032270985.1. Classification (NCBI taxonomy): domain Eukaryota; kingdom Viridiplantae; phylum Streptophyta; class Magnoliopsida; order Ericales; family Sarraceniaceae; genus Heliamphora; species Heliamphora pulchella. The sequence continues at coordinate 15,802 of JAULJZ010164457.1, read as the reverse complement.
TTGAGATGTGATTAGAATATTTTTTTTTAAAGAAAATTCTTTACTTTTTAAAAAAATACCCAACAATATATCTTTAAAATGATTTTTTTTTGCCAAAAAAATTAAGACATCCTAAATTGAAACAAATACTAATCATTAAGGTGCCGTTTGGTAATGTTTATATTTTTTATTTTTTGTTTTTATTTTTAAATTTTTCGTAAACTGTAAACGAAAACATGTTTGGTAATTATATTTGTTTTCAAAATTTACAAAATTTTAAGAAATAGAAAAAATATGTTTTCACTTGTTTTGTAAATAAATTTTGATTGAATTCATCCGTAACCTCTAACTACCACTTTTTAAACATTTATGTTATTAAACATGTTTTTATTTTTATTTTTATTTTTTTATAAATATAAACAAAAAAACTGTAAATATTACCAAACGGCCCTTAAGCCATAGATGCTAGAATGAGTTTTCCTACACGAGTGAATGCTCGGCTATAGACGAAACCACGGGGCTACAACTTATTATCTTAACTTACAACACAAGCAAGAAAGAAGTTAATTCCTTTTCTTTTTTTTTTTTTTTTTTTGCAGAAGCTTTTTTCATGCTCCTGCATTCGCGCTTCTGTAGAACAAAAAGATTTGGTGGAGAAGAAAAGAGTCGGTGGCCCTATTTACTCATTTAACAAGAAAGGAAAATAAAAATAATAATTATTTTATTTTTTTGTATTTGTGTTCAGTTGATGTAGAAAAATATGAGTCTCGAGAACATACTTTTCTTGTATGAAATATTTTTTCATAAAATAAATTATGTAAAAAATATAAAATTATGCATCGCAAAAAAATTAAAAGTTGAATTTTTTATCAGTTTTCTTACAAACTAAATAGATAACAAAAACTAAATCATAGTTTCTTTTCCTTTCATTTTCCTTCATTTCACTTTTTTCGTGAATTATTTTCTCATATGCTTTTTTTAAAACGACCAAACAGAGCAGCATAGGAGCCTTTCCCACATAAAAATATTTGTCATTGACATTAATTTGCTAAGTGATTTTTCTCTTCGAATTAAAGCAAAGGCCGTAATAGTTATGTAGTTTGTTTTTCGGGGAGAACAAAAACACCTGAGTGAATGGATGATCGAGCTTACATAACCTATGAGTCAATATCTATATGTATCTAAATGATAGTTCACTTTTTTATTCGATCAACGGATGAAATATTTGTCGCTGCTTGTTCGCTCTTTTTTTCGAAAGAGGAGTACTGACTCATTCTTTGAATATAAGTAAATGAAAGCTTTTGCAATAGTAGGAGTTATTACTTATGCCAACATTTGACGAGCTTACTAGAACCTTTTTATTTTTGAAAGGGACAAAAAACAAATAATGAACCTCTCATTTGTGATCGGAATGAGGTTATTGCCTCCTAACTGGGGCGGATTGAATTAAAGTTTTGTTACATAGCCATCGACCTACAGTTATCCTTAAACTTCTATACTTGATGGAGACAAAGTGAACGTGGTAATCTATAGTTATCCTTAAACTTCTGTGCTTGGTGAAGAAGAAATGAACAAAGGTACGCTCGCTTATCGTCTTTCTTTGTCGTGAACTGGGATTGCTCATCAGCTAGGTCAGACTGGAGCAATATTGTATTAGAATTTTTTTACCCATATTCAAGGAAAAACGGCGGAACGACCTCTCGATCTACAGCATATGAATAACAACGACATCTAAGCGCTCATTGTTGCTCTAATCCCCCTATGCTTAAGATGTTGTCTGGTCAAGAGTCATAGTTAGTTGTTGTTTCCATTTGATTTTTTATTTTCTCGTTGCTGATACCATCACAACCCAGTTCGATGATATATGTTGGTTGGTAATGAGAGGAATCTTAGTACTTGTATACCCAAAAAGAGCTTTTCTTTCTATTTGACAGGGCAAACAAATAGAAAATGATGATTCTTTTATTGCATTGATGGAAGTCTAACTAGAAAAAGATCTTTCTATTGCTTTGAGAAGAGAATTATTGGTTTGGCCAACGAATTATGTGGGAAAATAAACCTTCTCAATCCACGCCCTCTGTCAATCACACTTTTTGTCCTCTTGATCAAGATACTGAACTCGAATGGTGCTCTCTATCTGTAGAAAAATAAAAAAATTGTTGTTAGGTTGATCTTTCTTAAGAAAAAGCCCGTAGGTAACACATCGATGAAAAAAAAATCTAGCATAAAACAAGCTTACCATCAACATAAGTTGTTCTCACAATCAGTATTACTCTCTTTTTCACTGACTAAGTGTTCCAATCATGTTAAATAGGCACCATTTTAGATATGACATGTTACCAATTATTAATTATCATATTCTTTTATTATTAGTGTAAATACTAACAGAAAAAGAATATACTTATTAATTATCATATTCTTTTTTTAGAACTAAACCAACCACATTCAATATGGGTAATATGTGACAAATAACATATATACTTCAAACACTAACATAAAGGTAATTAACTCAACTTGATGAGTCAATTACATTCAAGATGGGTATCATGTCACAAAACCATATTTTTAACACTAGCATAAAAATAATTGGTCTCACTCAATGAGCCAATCATACTCAAGATAGATATTGTCACATCTCAAACTCAGAAGCATGACCGATCGTAGATTACGAGCTTCGGCCCAAAGGGGCACGTAAGAGTAAAACCAAACTTGGACTATCAAATGAGCTAAAATCAATAATGCCAAATTGCAACATAATTGAAAAATATGATTTTATTTTTGTTTGATAGAAAATGATATTTTAATGATATAATCAATTACATCCACAAATTATAAACAATAAGAAGTAAACACAACACGTAGATTTTTACGTGAAAAAATTCAACACAGGTAAAAAACTACGGGACTACCAAGTTCAGGAATTAAGCACTATAAGACGAACAATTATAATACAATTTACAAATTCTTTGATCGAATCCACAATCTTCTAGTCCTAAGCTTATATGCTGAATTCTCGTTCACCGTTCTCTTTTTGATTTCCACTGCAACGAATCGTTATAGCATCTTCTCCGGCAGAATCTTCTGTCGGAACTTAGAACGCCGTCTAAGATTTCACTTGAATGATCTTCAAGGTTTTGGAGACACGAACACCCTTTTGAATATCCTTTGAAGCTCTGAATGTCTGACTATCAAAAGTATTTTTCGTGCATCCTTAATGACCCTTACATAGATCATTAAATCCCAGGCTAGCATAACTTTAATCCAATTAAAACGCTTGCTCGAGCGGGCATTTGGGCGCTTGAGCGGTCATGTGGCCGAATTCTTCTGTCAAATCTTGCTTCAGTGGTTTGTACCATAGGCTTACCTAGTTGTACCACGAACTCTATCTTCATTAGAAACTCTTTTATCAGATCACGCTAAGATAGGCAAGAACAAGATCCTAAAAGGACTCTAAAAAGACACAAAACTCTTATAAAACCTATCTTAATCCAAATAAGAGTTATACATCTGTAGACACTCCAATTTGACCCTGCCGAATTTTAGGCTTATCCAGTTGAGTCTGATGATGAAAACTAAGTCGAATGATGTCTCTGTACGATCACTAGAAAGTAATCTGAATTCAGTACTCCGTGAAACTAAACCACAAGATCACATCTTTCAAATTTTGAGGCCGCAACCTTTAAAACCTTGCAACCTGGTTGTTCACTAGTTCAAGCAATTCACCCGCAGACTTTGAACCTGGCGATCGTTCTGTTGGTTGTTGCGACCGCAAGATGAATCTTTTGGAAACATTAAACTTTGTTATGGTCGCAACCTTGATCACCACGGTTGCAACCGTTGAAGGTGGCGATCGCAAACTTATTGAGTCTAGTCTGAGCAGCGAACGTGGCACCACCTCATTGGTTGACATGTTCTATATAAATGTACCTTTGGTACAATTTCAAAAGACCTTTTCGCTGATGTCGACATAATGCTGCTTTATCGAGTATAATTCTAAGTAAGCCAGTACTCTATCGTATTCCCGACTCACCCCGATTCATATTACTGCTCGAGCTTGACTTGGATACTATAATTAGATTACCTCTCAAGGATTTGAGCCGACGATTTTATACTCCACGACTTAAGAATCCCTCGAATAGTCACGTATCAGGTATTCTGTTGGAACCCTGACATTTCTTTCCTAACATTTTTTACCCCTGTCGGGAGGTCGAATTTTGATTTTGGATATTAATTGCCAAATTGCATGCTTTACCTTTAATGCTGCCATCACTAGGTTTTATTATCACATGTTTAATTGACAGCTGTGATTGGTAGATTTGTGAGCATGCTTATCCTTTAGTTTTGATATCGATAGGTATAATTAGTTTGCTCATATATTTGACTATTAATTTTGGGTTATTGAATAGAGAGCATGCTTAATTTTAGAGAATTTGGTTAACTTCTATTATAATTTGGTTCAAATAGTCTCAATTGTGATTTTGTCTATACTGAACACTAGCACCCCAACACATTGTGTTATAAGATTTAGCAAAATAGTGCCTACAAAATCTACGGTCGCAACCATCAATGTTGCGGTCGTGGTATTTTGGCACTAACAATCAAACTTGCGCCCGTGCATTTTTACCCCATTGTCCTTGCGACCATATCGTTTATATGTTACAGCCGTAACCTTAGTTTATTCCCAGTAAGTTTAAGCATGTTCCAATAGTTTATTTTTGTTTATATAATGTTCAGATTGACTACTAGTATGCAATTTGAAGTATAAATCAACATGTTTAAGGCCTAGAACTCCTTAGGTTTATTTCTCTCTCGCTTGAATCCATGTTATGTTTAGTTCAATTTTGCTATGACAGGTTTCGTTAGTTTCACCAAAATAATTTCATATTGCATGCAGTTTGCTTTATGTATCTTTTAACTAGAATTTACATGCTTTAAGATTTAAGATTTTCTTTTATTCTTTGTCTGGCTTTTTATATACCCATGCTATGTATTTTCATTATTTAATTTTGGATATTCTTTTTTTACCCTCATTTTTTATATTTGCATGCATTTGAGAAACATAATTAAAGAATTAATAATGACTGATATAGGCCAGCCTTACAGTTGGGCGAACGGGGTGCCTAACACCCTCCCTAATTCGTATCTTAACCCCCAAACCATTGTTTTTCTTTGGTTAAACGTTTTAAAGATCAGTAGCTCATTTTTGTTTTTTTTTATTTTTCTCAAAAATCAAGTGCGTGACTCCATTTTTCACAAAACAGGGTTTTCAAAGTCTTTTAATTTTCAAGGAGTTAGAAAGTTTCTAAAATAACTCTTGAATTTTTTATTTTAAGTTTTTAAAACAAATCCAAGATTCCGGCGCCACAACATCTACTAAAATATCTTGAATTGCCATACAAAATAAAACATAGAAATTAATATAAATTAAATTCTTTACAATCTCCCCATTGGCAATTCCAAGTGAACTGTGAGACCCTGACCCGTTTTTTTTCGGCGTTTTTCAACGCGCGTTTAGTGTTTTCGTTGCAGCATGTTTTTATGCTTTTTTATGCATGTCTGGGTTTAGATATGCATGCGGGGTTGGTTTCCAGGATCGTTAGGCGCTGTGATGCGGGTTTTAAAAAAAAAGATATTTTGGTTGCCTATAAATATCTCGCGTTAGATATTTTCAAAACTTCTCAGCTAAGTTTTTTTTCTCTCTGCCTTCTTTCTAACTTCTCGGGGGCCCGGGACTCAATTTTCGATGAACCAACAACGGGTCCTTGCTATTGGCACGGTGGGCTACGTGTTCATTCGGACAGAATTTTATTTCGACGAAACTCGATTTTATACGTGGTTTGAGACGTCGAGTTTTTGACTCACCGATGTAGGATCCTAGACTTTCATGTCTTGTAAGGGTGCTACGTGTAATCGTGTGTGTTTTTACCTATTAAAAATGCATGAAAATCAATTTAAAGATCGGGTTTTGGTTGAAAAATGTTTTTGTGTTGTTTTCGGTTGGGTGAACCGAGTTTTGAGGCTTTTCGTTCGGTGGTTCTTGATGTTTTGGGCTCTTGTATGTCCATGGGTGTTATATATGTGCGAATCGGTAGGTTTATGAGTGTTTTGAATCATCATAGCGAGTGTTTGAGAGTTTGGAGCTTAGAACTTAAGAACAGGGAAAATCTGGATTTTTCTCGGGTGGTAACTCGCTCGAGCGCCCGAAGTCCGCTCGAGCGGACTAGTTGCGTAGGGTAGTTTTGTTTTAACCATATCTCCCTCATTCGGACTTGGAATTGAGTCGTTCTTGTACTCAAATTGAAGCCCAGAAAGTCTTCTTTCCAATGATACCTCTCTCACAATAAAATTCTTTTTGTAAAAAAAATTATGATCAAAAGAGTGAATGTATGTCAAAATTTTCAAACCGTTTTTCATTCATTTTTAGCCGAATGTTTGGGAAAAGATTATTTTTCATCCTTGTTAGTCCTTTTTACCAAGTTTTTTATTTCTTGGGGTGTCGTGGGCTTGTGTTGGACGTGTGTAGGTGTCGTGGGTTTGTGTGGGCTCGTGTTGGCTGTGTTGGGCGTGTGAGAGTTCGTGTTGGACGTGTAGGGCGTGTGTTGGTCTGGGTTATGATGTGTTGGTGGTTGGATCCTCGATTCTCAATTAGTTTCTAACGGTATTTAGTTGATTGATTGTGGGATTAGTCTACTGAAATACCATTAGATTCTTTTTGGGGTTCAGTTGTTTGTGTTGTGGCTTCGGGGGTCGTGTCGTGGCCTTGGGTGTTTGTTAGGTGTCGTCATCGGGGGTGATGTGTATGGTTAGAGGCGGGTTTTTGGTGCACGATTTTGCTTGTGGTGATTTGTGCATCATTGCGTGTGGGGGTTTGATTTTGTTTCTTCGTTTGGTTTTTCACCCAGCGTTGACCACTTGAGCGGTGGTTGTGCGCTCGAGCAGGGTTGTGGCAGTGTGCTATGTCGGTAGGGGACGGCTCGAGCGGTGGTTGAGTGCTCGAGCAATTGAACAATGTTGGCCTTGGGGTTAGGCTTGGTTTTATGGATTGTTGGTTGTCCATGTGAGTGGATGCCGGGTTGTTTGGCGGGTGACGTCATGATGTGAGGTTATATATGGTTACGTGCGTTTATAACTGGCTATGTGTATTTATAACTCTAGTTTATTTATATACGAATTATGTAAGTGGATTATATGGCTTGATATCGTTACGTGTAACGTGGTTTATGCTTTAAAACTCAGAGGTTTTATAGGCATGATTATATAGAATATGCGGAATGGATGCATATGGTATATGTTGCATGGGTTGCAAGTGTTATGTGAGTCGCATGTGACGTGATTTGTGAAACGTAGTGATAGTACGTGATTTTATGCATTTAAACCCTGGTTTAGTTTGCATGTGTTGATTCGGTGTTATCTCATAATATTCGGTGTTATCCCGTAATGTTCAGTTTTATCCTGTAATATGCGATTTTATCCCGTGGTGTGCGGTCTTATCCCACGGTATGCGATCTTATCCCGTGGTTTACAATTTTATTCCATGGTTGGCGGTTTCATCCCGTGGCTTACGATAAAGTTTACGATTTTACCCCATGATTTACGATTTTACTCCGTGGTTTGCGATTTTACCCCGTGGTCTATGGTTTTACCCCGTAGTATACGATTTTATCCTGGGAATGTGTGTTTGTGTGCGGATCTTTATCTCAGTGTTAGGATTGTGATTGCGACTTGTGAGTGCCGGTTATACGCATCTGTATTGCGTTATGTTGGAGTTGAGGTCTCTCGGTCTGAGAGGGTACATGGATTGCATGAACTGCATTTAGGGGACGGACAAAACTAATTTCAAAGTGTTTTCAGACTCGTGTGTATCGAGATCTAAAATTCATTTTCAAACTTTTTTCAAGGCTCCTGTGAGTGAGTCAAAAGATGGTTATTATGCTCGCTTTCCCGTTTGCATGTGAAAATCGTTTTACTAGCTTGAAAGAGACTCTAAAATTATACCTCATTTTTCTAGCATGTTTAGCTTATATTGCATGTATTGTGTAGTATCTGCTGAGCTTTGGCTCACATTGTGGGATTTGATTTTCTTTAGATACCGGTCACGCAGGTTTATCCGAGGTTGCTAGAGAGGTGAAAGAGTTGTAGTCTTCCTTTTTGTTCTTTCTGTTACATGTATGCTGTAACATGTTTTCCGGCATTGGGGCCGTGTAATATAAGCCGTTTGGCGATTATATACAATGTATGTATGGTTTATAATGAGTGTATTCTCGGATTGGGTGTTATGTTGGTTGTTTGTGGGCGTTTCACGTGACCCGAACTTTGGGGCGTGACATGAACACAACACAATTTATCTAAAATTAGTCTTCCAAGCAAAGTTCTTCAACCAACAACAAGCTTCTTCCAATCATTCTTCCCTAGCAGTAGAGGTCGGTCAACAAACAAATGAGTGTACTTCTCTTCACCTTCTAATGAGCGAAATCGGGTTTTATCAATTTGACTCGGAGTGCGTCTAGCAGTTTTCTTAGTGTAAGGAGACATGATCCTATGATATGGCAAACATAAGCACTTGGAATAAGATACACACCCAATTTGCACAATTTCCATGACAATATTTTCAACACAAGGAATAGCAAAAGACCCTCAAGAAGTGTCGCAAAAGTTCAAGCTACACAAGTTGAAACTAAGGACACACACACACAGGGATTCTGGATCATCATTCAAGTCCCAAACCTAAACTCAACAATTTTGGATAATTATTGAAGTCTCAGAGCAAGATCTAAATCAAGAATTGATTTAAATCAATTATGTTCCAAAATCCCTATTAGATGCAGCATTCAACCCCATATTAAAGTGAGAACAATGAAGACGTGCAAAACACATAGCACAACCTCTAACAAACACCCTAGTTCGCAAAGCAACTACAAGTCTAACAAGCAATTCTAACCACAGAATGAGACAAATAAAACGCAATCCAAACCAGACGAAATCAAAAACCATAGATTAGATTATTCAGGCCATCAGTCGAACATGTGGTGTGCAAGGCAAAAAACATTGTGGGTAAAGACTATGTTCACACACCAAAACTCCCCATGGAGACAACCATTCACACGGAAACATCCAAGGGGGGATACGAAACTTCTAGAATCGGACAAACAAAAAGGGCAAGGTGCCAAGATCAATAACACAACAACCCTAGGCTTGGTTAGGGGTTCTACTGCAAGAACCACAGTAAACCTTAGGTATGGTGGCTACAACGATCTCACATGCACAAAAAAAAAACTACTTTGGTACTCTAAAAGGGTGAGAACAATCATAACACGAGTTAAAATGCAAGAACTCACAAAAAAAACTCTAACCAAAACCCTAGAAGCTTGAAACCCACAAAACTGAATGTAAAGCAAAGGGATTTGTTTTTAACTTTTTGGAGAGAAGATGAAATCGATTCTAATATCACGAAATTGGACCAAAAACACAAACAAGAGGAACAACTGTAGAAAGAGTTTTGGGAAAGTTTTGAGATAATGGACCGAAGAAAGCCAAGAGCCCTGTTTTTTAATTTCTAATTCGCGGCAGTCTGCTCGAGCGCATAGAGGGCTGCTCGAGCGGTGATGGGGTAGAGGGCGAGTCTGCTCGAGGGGACAGAGGGCCACTCGAGCGATGTGCAAGCTGAGGCTGAGGACACTTATACCCGCTCGAGCGCACAAAAGGCCGCTCGGGCGAGGAACAAACCGAGACGAAAGGAACATTTTATCCGCTCGAATGCACAGAGGGTCGCTCGAGCGGTGCACTAGTCGAGCTAAACCTAGTGGAGCAGATCAGCGAATTTGAGGGGATCAGCATGCTGAATTAGCATTTTGACAAAAAGTGACATATTATCTAAACAGAAAAACTAGAAACAAATACTCTAAACTGTAATTCAGAATCTCAAACAGATAAGCATAACCCATTTGTGAAACACGAAAAAATAGGGTCACGAAAACCTATCAAGAAAGACTTACAGAAGACATGCAGCAAACTTTTGAGGGACTTATTCACATAGGCAATGGTTAATATATGTGAGATCAATAGACGTTAGACACAACGGAAAATCAGTCAAGAAACACACAGTTTGAAGTCAAATCAAGTAAAGTCTCAATGTTTGTCTGTTGAAGATGTACAGAAGCTCCCCCTCGCAAAGAACTATATATATATAAAAAAATAAGCTTTATTTGGCGACTGTCACACTAATACGAACGAAAAGACAAGATTCATATATGTAGCCATTTTCATTAGCATGAAAGTACAGTTGCATAAATGGCGGTTGACACACTAAAATGAACGAGAAAGCATAATTCATATAGATAGCTATTTCCACAAGTTAGTCAAAAAGTGTAGCATAATCAATGGCTTTCGCACTATAACGAACGAGAAAGTAAGGTTCGTATAGGTAGTCATTTTTGTAATTATTATATAGTACACACAGTTCTGAGTGAGAGCAGAGCAGTGGATAGATAATTAGATGTGAGTAGTTATAGACATCAATATCAACAATGGAATTCTACTGTAATGGTCAATCAAATAGTGTTTCTCAACGCATATCCAGTCCGTGTCACATGCATATTTAATCACACATACAGTAATCATTACATGAAAATTTACCTTAATGATTCACAGTAATCTTATTCTTACATGTCTTCTTGATAGCAATCCTTTAGATAATATTTTGAAGTGTTTCACACAGGATTAAATCACAAGTTCGAATTAAGAGTACAGTTGCGAATAACAAAACAAAACAAAAACACACATTTTTTTAAATTCAAAATGCCAATTCCAATGGATTTCCTAAGAAACTCAAATCGAAGTGCTTCAAGAGGTTTTGTCAACAAATCAGCTGGTTGCCTTTCAGTCTCAATGTACTCAAGAGTGATAATGTTATCCTCAACTAACTGACGAATGAAATGATGTCTAATATTAACACGCTTAGTCCTAGAGTATTGAACCGAATTTTTTGAAATATTTATAACACTTGTGTTATCACAGCAGATAGCAGCAGACTCTTGGTCAAGACCATAATCAGAAAATATTTGTTTCATCTAAAGCAATTGAGTATAACATCTACGAGCAGCAATATACTCAGCCTCGGCAGTGGATAGGGATATAGCATTTTGTTTCTTACTATGCGAAGACACTAAATTATTACCGATATAAAAGCAACCTCCTTATGTGCTTTTTTTTTTCATCTGCACATCCAACCCAATCAGCATCAGAAAACCTGGAATGTTAGAATTAGTATCTTTTGAGAACCAAATGCCAAACTTAACAGTGAAATTCACAGATCGGATAATTCTTTTAACATCAGTTAAATGTGATTCCTTAGGGTTTAACTAATAGCGTGCACAAATACCAACACTAAAAGCAATGTCAGGTCTACTGGTTGTAAGATACAAAGACTCCCAATCATACTTCTGAATATGATTTGATCAACACTTTGACCTTTTTCATCTTTTGACAGTTTCATAGATGTACTCATAAGGATTCGAATGGGTTTAATAGATTCCAACTTAAACCTCTTAACTAGGCCTTTAGCATATTTTGACTGTGAGATGAAGATCCCATCGTCAGACTGTATAATCTGTAAATCTAGGAAGTAGTTTACTTCACTTACCATACTCATTTCAAATTTCTTATGCATACATTCAGAAAAAGAAAGGACAAGAGATTCACAAGTAGAACCAAACACTATATCATCAACATATATTTGTGCAACCAAAATATATTTCTTGTCCTTTTTAATGAAAAGTGTCTTATCCATACTTCTTCTGATGAAATCATGATTAACAAGGAAGGTGGTTAGGCATTCATACCATGCTCGAGGGGGTTGTTTCAGCCCATACAAAGCTCTTTTGAGCTTGTATACATGATCAGGATTGTGTGGATCCTCAAAGCCTTTAGGCTGTTCAACATAGGCCACTTTCTTCAACTGGCCATTTAGGAAGGCACTTTTCATATCTATCTGATATAATTTGAAATTCAAAAAATAAGCCATAGCAATAAAAATATGAATAGACTCTAATCTAGCCACATGTGCAAAGATCTCGCCAAAATCTATTCCTTCTACTTGTGTGTACCTTTGTGCCACTTACCTAGCCTTGTTTCTCACTACAGTGCCATGTTCCTCAGACTTCTTCTTGAAAATTCACTTAGTGCCAATGACATTAACATTCTCAGGTCTACGCACTAACTCCCAAACATCATTCATGACAAATTGTTTGAGTTCCTCATGCATAGCATTCAACCAACAATCGTCAATCAGAGCCTCTTTCACATTTTTTGGCTCAATCAAAGACATGTAACACAAATGACTTACCTGATTTACCTGATTTTGCATTTTTTGGCATGTTATCATTGATTTTGTTACCTCTCCAATCACCTGTTCCAATGGATGATTTAGCTTAACTCGTGAGAAGGGTTTCAATGCTGCTTGCTTCTCTAGTGCTATCACAATGTCAGAACTTGCATCTATAATTTGTTTAAGTGAGAACTAGATCCAAAAGAATCTGAGAGTCAGCCTGATCTGCTTCTAGTATTAATGCCTCTTCAGAATTTTCTGTATCATCAACGACTACTTTAATAGATTCCATAACAGTAGCAGTGCGTAAATTATAAACTCTATATACTATACTATCAATGAAATAGCCAACAAATATTACATCATCACTTCTGGAGTCATATTTACCTAACTGTTCATGATCTTTTAAGATGTAGCATTTGCTCTTAAAAATTTTAAAATATTTCACATTAGGCTTCCTACCTTTCCATAACTCATAAGCAGTCTGTTTGGTGCTACGTCGTAAATAAACTCGATTAATAATATAGCAAGCAGTATTTACGGTCTCGACCCAAAACTTGAGAGAAATGTTTTTACCATGAAGCATAACCTTGGCCATCTCTTGTATCACCCTATTTTTTCATTCCACTACACCATTCTGTTGTGGTGTTTTAGGAGCGAAGAACTTATGTTGGATTTCCTGTTCGTCACAAAAATTTGAGAATTCAGAGTTTTCAAATTCCTTTCCATGATCTGATCTAATCTTTGTGATGTGTTGATTCTTCCCTTCCTGTTCATTATTCAATCTAAGATATAGGGATTTGAAAGCAGCAAATATGTCAAATTTTTCTCGCAAAAAGTTCACTTAGATAAACCTAGAAGCTCTGAATATCTGACTATCAAAAGTGTTTTTCGTGCATCCTTAATGACCCTTATATATATCATTAAATCTTAGGCTAGCAGAACTTTAATCTAATTAAAACGCCTATGGTCCACTCGAGCGGGCATTTGGGCGCTCGAGCAGTCATGTGGCCAAATTCTTTTGTCAAATCTTGCTTCAGTTATTTGTACCATAGACTTACTTAATTGTACCACGAACTCTATCTTCATCAGGAACTTTCTTACCAGATCACACTAAGAGAAACAAGAACAAGATCCTAAAGGGACTCCAAAAAGACACAAACTCTTATAAAATCTATCCTAATCAAAATAAGAGTTATACATCTGCTAAAATACATTAAATTACCATACAAAATAAAATATAAAAATTAATAAAAATTAATTTTTTTACAATAATCTTATGATCAACTGTGCATAAATCTATTACTAATACGTGGCTCATTTGGCCCATATATATCATAATAAGCTCAATATCTGGTAACATTGCAATATTATACTGTAATGCAACATGAAATCCTAGGATGTCACAATTGTGGGTTCCACAGTAATAAAGTATTTCTCTAGCGTCCCGACAACTCATCTAAAAAATATTAATAAATAGTATGAGCTCAGAGCTCGTGAATGGAAAGCATGCAGAAGAAAATAACGATAAATATGGTATACGAACAATAAGAATAAGTAAGGCAACAAAAGAGATCAAATATAAGGTATATGTCTAAGATTCATATCTCAAAATCATGATAATATTGGTATCTCATCAATAAGGTTGATGTGAACAATAATCAAAGAACAATAAGCTCACAAGCTATTGCAAGAATTTGAACAAAATTATCATCATGAATCAATACATCATATGGGAGTCATAATCATAATATCATAAGTATTGTATTATTTATCTCCAGGTCACTTTAGCCCATGGGATTCAACGTCACATTTAAAGTCACAACAACGTCACATTTAAAGTCACAACAAGATGGCACCCGGGTCTTTTTCCTGAGCCTTGGATTTTGTCAGCGTCCTCTCAACTGTCATGCTTTCTTGTTCGTGCTGGAACTTGCTTGGTCCCGATACTTGAGCATATTCACTTGGCAAAGAGTCAAAGTCGGCTCATGCCTCTGTTTAGGTCTGTACTCCATTTTGGGAGGCTTCTGAATTGATGACAGAAAGGGGTGGTTAGAGTCTTACTTTTCCCTGTCTAATTTACAATCACGATGCAATAAGAAGACGTGATTCCTCCTCTAAAGTCTTAAATATTGGCATTTGATGGTAGAAGTTCCTTCCCTAATTTCTCTAGCTTACCCAACATCGTTTGGGGCATCAGATTGGCTATAAACCTATTATTTACAAGGAGTCTGTTGATAGGAAATCCATTAAAATGTCTTAAGATATAAAAGAACTAATGTATTGAACCATTTCTAAGAAGGGCCTCTGATCAACAATGACGTTGGCAGAAGAACCGACATTCTTTTATGTTTTCTCATCCTTTTAGACAATCAATGAGGTTAACACCTCAGGCCTGGATGTCAAAGACTCATATTTTGACGGTTTAGGTAGAATTTATGGTGTTTCAACCCCTCTTGGCGTCTCCTTTCTTTGAAGATATATAATTGGTCTTTCCTATCCATAAAAATCTCTAGCAAAACGAACACCGTATTATAGGACATCTTGGAAGGTGTGATGAGAGCCTTGGATTTTGTTAGCGTCCTCTGAACTGTCACGCCCTCTTGTTCAAGTTGGAACTTGCTTGGTCCTGATGCTTGAGCATATTCACTTGGCAAAGAGTCAAAGCCGGCTCATGTCTCTGTTTAGGTCTGTACTCCATTTTGGGAGGTTTCTTAGGAGGTGAGGCCACCACTTGTCCTCTTTCTAGTTTTTACTTCGATGTTTGACACTTGGATACTTCATCTTCCCTAGGTTTCTTTTTGACCTACCTAAATCTCTTTAATCTTCTTATTGGGGATTTTGATAGAATTTTATGCAGGCGTGAAATCTTGGGATGAGCTAATCAAACTCACTGTCCTGACAGGGACAATGGAGGTTCCACCGTCTAGGCCGTTTGTAGGGTCGTTCGTAGGTTAGCTCAGTTATTCTTAGATCTTTTTACTCCTCTCTAGACTTGCCGTTGCAGGTCGAAGGCGCTGAAAAACACAAATGCCTCTTTTTTCATTTTTATAGGTCGAAACAATTTTATGAGAGATTCCATCCTCTACGCCATTATCACAATGCCTTTTAGTCTCTTGTACGCGACTTTCGGACCACATTTCCTGAAAATGTGCTGGTCTAGGAAATGAAGTTTTTTCTTTATTCTAATAATCTTTTGATCCCACCACACTTTCTGCTATGTAGGTAAATCGGGAGAATTTTCATTGTTTGGCTCCCTAAAAGTTCCTAGATATAATAGAGCTCTAAAGCAAATCTTCATTTTTGGTGCTGTTCTGGACTCTCTTCATGTAATTTAGACCATGTTTGTTCCAAGTTGAATAGTAAAATGGTCACAATCTATCTTATAAGAGGCTTGTTTTTCTCAGAAACTGAAACTGTCTGTTATCAATTCTATTTTAGATATGATTTCTAAAAGTGATGTTATTGTACTTTGATTTCAAGAATTAGTATTCCTTATTC
>JAULJZ010164447.1:0-25929 GCA_032270985.1 Heliamphora pulchella | reverse complement strand
CAGAACCTTTGACCCGATCTTCCGTGCAGCACGCACCGAGTCAAATACTGGATAGAATATACGGACTATGCATTCATTTATCACAAATATAAATATGAAACCACGGATACAAAATCATCTCAAATGTTTCTCATTAATATGCCAGGGATCTAGAATAAAATATATAAAAGCATGACTTTTCAGTATACATTCCCAACATAACCTGAACACAACATTAAAAATCTATTTTGATTTCAGAAATTGAAGATCAATCAAAACAAAACTCGCTCAATTTTATCCACTGGGATTGCGAAAATGGATCAAAGATGAAAAACCAGAAGAGATTAATATAAAAATAGTTCAAATTACGAAAGAAGAGAGATCGTTGAGAAAAAAGAAAAGAAAAACAGACTTTAGTTAGGCTTTTTGTGTGCTATGAAAAACCTAAATTCTTCTTTCTTCAATCTACGTAGGGTGTGAGATTGAAAGGAGTGGAAAAGAAAACGATGACTAGAGTTCGATGGCGACTGGAGTTCGTCGAGAATTGGAGTTCGTCAATGGCGTGACGAGGTTCAACTAGCCTTCGATGTCGATTGGATTTCGACGACGACAAGAAGCTTTGACGACAATGGGTGTCGCCTATTGCGACGATGACGGTGATGACCTTCACGCTTCAATTTGCAAGTCGACGTGGTGGCGAAAGCAAAACCCTAGGGTAAATGTAACTGGTAAAAGGTTAAGGTGAGACTTGATAGACTGAGAAGTGATAAGTCACTTTGCCTCACCTATTTCGACTTTCAAATAGGGTTTTAACTTTTAATTTTTTTTGTAAACTTGATAATTGATTTAACTTTTAAGTAACAATAACATAGCTTTGTTTTAATTATGAACAATGATTTTGAGTTTTTTTTTTCAAAATTTTTAAATTTTCTTCTACAATGCATAACATAATTATAATGAGTATATAATCGGATTATATATGTGTTTTTAACGTGTTTCGAGTTCGTGTCATGTTTCGGGTAGACACGAAAATTAAACATGTTAGATGGGTTATTTTTTGGTTATATGGGTTCAACGCTAACCCAACCTATTTGTTAAACGTGTTATCGGGTTGTGTCATTTTTTAATTTTGTATCGAAATAGTCAATCATAACCCTCTAACTTAATGTAGGGTTCGAGTCGTGTTAGAAATTTTCACCCCTAGTGGTAGTGGTGGTCTGGAAGTGTTGGTGGCTGTGGTATGGTGTTGGTGGTTGTAACAAATGTCTCATCTCTCACAATGTCTCATTTGTTTTTGAAAAAATGAGACATTTGAGGTGTGGACGGTGATGGCGTGCATTTGGGATGGTGGTGGAAGTGAAGGTGGTGGAAGACATTTGCTTGGTTTAGAAATGAGATATTTCACAATGTCTCATTTTTCTTTTGAAATATTTTTTTAAAACAAATGAGGCATTTATGTACAAATGATACATTTCTATATAAAATGAGAAATTTTTTCACTGGATCTATTACAGAAAAGATACATTTGTTACAGCAAATGAGACAATGTCTCATTACAAGTAACTGTCTCATTTATGTGCCAAATGTCTCATTGCAAACAAATGTCGTCTTTCTGCACCAAATGTCTCATTACAAGTAACACTATTGGAAAGGGGGTTTTTGCGTTGACTCGATGCCGTCACAAATAATACTCTTTCCGTCACAAGAAGATATTTGTGTTGGTATGGCGACGACAAATGGGGGAGGCAATTGTCCAAGTCACAAAAGGGTTTTGGCGACGGCACGTAGCCGTCACAAACATTAACGACGACACTTTATCCTTTCAGCGACGGCACTATTTTCGACGCAAATGCTTATTAAAAAACATGTTCTTGCCGTCGCAAATGTTAGCAACGATTATTTATTCTTTTAGTGATGGTCATTGGCCAATGCAAATACTCTTTAAAATTAGCTTTTAAAATCAGTTTTTTGCAACTGTGCAGTATCGTCGCAAATACTATTTGCCACCACATGGGTGCCGTTGCAAATACTATTTTAAATATAAAACTCCAGATTATTTTGCTACGGCCTTGTGCCGTCGCAAATGTGTTCATGTCTTTTGCAACGGCTAAATACCGACGCAATATGTGTTCATAATACCGGTCTATTGCAAATCCTATTGGTTTTAGCGACAACAATAGTTTCGATGCAAAAAATAAAAATATGAATTTATCCATCAATTGATATCAAAATACTCATTCATTTCCTATAACAACAATAAGGTTCAATAAATGATGATAATTAAATTTCATCAAAAGCAACAATAAATTAACAAGATTCAAATATATATTGAACTTTAAAACTCTTGTATTGCATAAATAATTCCATAGCATCAAATATGAAATTGAAAATAAAAAAACTCCAACATGGTACCTAATTAGGAATCAAAACTTTCTTAAAGCTACTAAAAGACAACTAGAAATTACAAACAGAAATAAAGAAAATGACAGTAACTGTCTACTGAATAGTTCTTTGACCTTAGTCGATCGACCAAAAAAAAAATTGCAGTGCTTCAATCTTCCCATATAAGTCTCACCGTGTACTGCATTTAACAATAACAAAGCAGACAATATTAGTATTTATAAGGGAACTAAACGAATCACTATGAGTTACAAAGTGAACTAAAAAGCACAAAATTTCTATGTCAAGCCACCTAGAAGCAGAGTACAATCAACAAGAGCACAAAATTTCTATGCCAATTAGCTTTGGAAAAAATTAAAAATAGAAAAAAGAAAGAAAGAAAGAAAAAACGAGCGAAAACAAAAAGAAAAAACAATGTAGAACTGAACAACTCATATCATTGTAAATAAGTGCTTTATTGTCAAATGGTTTAATCAATCAAGTCAAAGAGAGCTTAGGCGAAGAGAGTCAACAAGAAGCTCTGAAGCTCTTGAGTGAAATTCAGTAAACAAATGTAAACACTGGGTGAAATTCTGTAAACAGTCAAGCGAGATTACCTCTAGTAAGAAGGTGACTAAGTGTCAAGTGAGATTGCTTCTAGTAAGAGTGCTGACCAAGTAGTTGTGGAAAACGTAGATGGTTTCTTGAAGGATAACAACTTAGCCGTGGTAGGAGGGCCAATTGCTGAAAATAATTCGGTTCATATAACAGAACAGTTAGATGAGAGGGATAGAGAGGCAAAGGATGTGTGGACTCCGGTTGATGATGTGCATGAAGTTCCTTACTCACCCGCTAAACAAAGGGTAGGAAGTAAAATGTCTAGTGGTAAGAAAAAGGAAAAAAGATTTTTTGGTCCCCCGGGTAGGTAAATGTTAGTTTGTCCCTTGCGGGGTCTTGGGTGTTTTGGTTTCTAAGTCTTGGTTGTTAGATGTCGGTTTTGTTTGTTGTTGTTTTGTTATGGTTGTTTTGTAATGGGTTAGCTGGGATTGTATGTCTTGGGATACGCCCCTTGTAATCGTATATTTTTTCTTTTTTTATACAAATTAATTACCAAAAAAAAAAATTTTGTAAACAAATGTAAAAGGACCATCTTGCCTACTATCAACAAAAGTAGAGGCTCATTTTTTAAAACAAGAGAGTTATGTTGATTAAACCAAACTTGGCAGAAGACCTAACAAAAATGTGAATCCAAAACCCAACTTCATCCATAGTCCATACAACCACAAATGAATCAACATTAAGACTACCGTACGATAACTAAATAAATCAAAAGAATAACCTTCGGAGATCAAAACCTGACAATAGTAGTATAAAATAGAGAAGTGATTTGAAACGAATAACATACCCTTTACACTTTGGGCACAAGATATTTCTCGGAAGAGATAGCTTTCTAGTTGTGCCATCATACGAGTCCTCCAAAGAAACTTTTGGACCATGTATTACGTCCTTGCCGCGCTTCTTTTTGCCTCTTGAACTACCACCTCCTGCAAAATTCAAAATCAATGTAAAACAGTAAATTAACTGCACTTGTAATTCAAAGAAGACCAACCACCAAGCCAAAACACAAGAATAATATTTAACTAGGTAGCATCTCACCACCAAAAGCTCCTCCTCCAAAAAATTATTCAAATATATCAAATGGACTATGGGAAGCACGACCCCTCCCATTCCCTCTTTAAGGGCATCTTCACCATTCCATGTTGGATTTATGTACAAGCTCCTCAGAAATGAGCTTGAAGAAGAAACTTGTCATCATATGATTGCTACTAAAGAGAGTTTTGAAGGGGAGAAAGAGCTTGAAGAAGGAACTTGTTTTAATCACAATTGTATATTTTCGAAGTATGGAAAAAAAAACCTCTACATGAGCCTTAAGGTTAGGTTGTAAACCATCATTTACCTTATGGATGGGTTCTACTCTCTTGCATTAGCCTTAAAGCTTGACCATCATCTCCACCCTTACACTCGGCTTAAGGTTAGGCTTCCACTCTCACCTTTCCATTAGCATTAGTATTAGGCTTCCGCCTCACATAAGCCTGAGGTTAAGGCTACACAATAACTAGAGATAGTCTCTTAATCACATTTTTTAATAAACAACTTTACTTCAAATGTCTATGACACCATTGTAATTGAATAACACAATATTATCACATCATATTAGCATATTGTTCGCATGGTTATTCATGTGAATAAAATGCCAACTATAAGGTATAAACATTTCATCATCTAAACTATTTTATTTGTAATACTTGTTCACACCTGATCACATCTCAAACCACACTCCAATTATATCAGTTAAATGTTGTTATTTCTCAATTACTATTTATAAAGTAGTTGAGAAAAACGCTGTAATTCTACTCAACTACTAGTTATTGTTAATCAGGATATATTTAGTCATATATTAAGCAATATATTCAGCCATAATTATGGCATAATTATGATTGTACAGATATTCTTTCCATTTTGGTTAGGTTAGAACGATTCTAATGGCTAAATTTTAGCCTTGTATTTGGACAATATTTTTGTATATAAACTGTGGAATCTCACAAAGAGGAACACATTGAGACAAGAAAATCTTGTCATGGTATCAAAGCCCTAACTTACCCCAGTACGTGAACCCTAGCCTTGGTTGCAAAACTTTAGCTGCTGCATCTCTGACCTTCGGCATCCTCCAGGACCCCTTTATCAGTATCGGTGACCTCGCCGGACTTCGTCTAGTATTCCGGCGACCTCCCCAGCAGCGATATTGTACTGTTTGGCTACTAGTTTCCACCAGCAAGACTCGTTGCCTCTCGTCGCACACTCAGGGAGGCTCGCCGACCTTCAACGCTCTCTTAGGGAGACTTGTCGTCCCTCATCGTGCCTCTAGGGACACTCATCGATCTTCGTCACACCTCCAGGAGGCTCGTCGATCTTCGTCGCAACTCCGACGACTTTGGTTTCTAGTCACTGGATTCTTAGTTCTCATCGGCAACCTCTCTGGTCGCGCCGACTGTGGTTCTCTTGGCTTGCAATCTGGTTCGCGCGTGAGCTCTTTGGTTGCAATCGTTGCTCGTTGCGACGCACGATCAGTCTCGTTGATTTGGTTGTTGATTCGGCTTGCATTGCTCGGTCATAATCTTTGGTTGTTGATCGGTATCTACGATCGGTATTACCTTCTCCTATTTCGTGATTGAACTCAATCAGCGCTTGATTTCGGCTGATTAGTGTTTGGTATACTCTATTTGGCTTGCCGTTTGGCTTGCTCTATTTGGCTCTTCTCTGTTTAGCTCTTCTCTGTTTGGCTTGCTCTATTTGGCTCTTCTTTGATCTCGGCTGATTGGTGTTTGGATTCACATTTGTCTCATCGTGGTTTGTTTCTCTCGGGGGTCTCTCGTATCTCTGGTCACCTATTTTTCTTTTGGTGTTTGTGGTTTATTATGTCTACTAGTGAGTATTTTGGGGTCCAATTTACTGGAAAAAATTATTCTGCGTGGAAATTTTAGTTTCAATTGTTTGTTATGGGAAAAGAATTATGGGGTCATATCGATGGGTGCGATCCTACTCCTACGGAATGTAAAGAGCTAGCTCAATGGACGGTTAAGGATGCCAGTGTGATGTCTTAGATTTTGGAGTCTGTTGATCCTCAGTTTGTCCTATATCTGAGGTCGTACAAGACTGCTCAAAGTATGTGAGAATTCTTGAAGAAAGTTTACAACCAGGATCACACAACAAGACGTTTTTAGTTGGAAAATAAGATCGCCAATTATAGTCAAGGGAATCTCTCCATTCAAGAGTATTTTTTTAGATTTCATAATTTGTGGAGTGAATTTACTGATATTATTTATGCCAAGGTCCCAATTGGATCTCTTGTTGCTGTTCAGGAGGTTCATGAACAAAGAAAGAGAGAACAGTTTCTTATGAAGTTACGAATGGAATTTGAGGCCACTCGCTCCAATTTGATGAATCGTGACCCTCCTCCCTCTTTGGACGTGTGCTTTGAGGAATTACTTCGTGAAGAACAACGTCTTGCAACACAAGGTATTTTTCAGCAGAATCGTATGATCTCTAACGATGTTTCTTATGTAGCTCATGGAAAAAGAAATATGCGGAAGGTCCAATGCTTCAGCTGTAAGGAATATGGACATATTGCTGCCCAATGTGCCAAGAAGTCTTGCAATTATTGCAAGATGCCAGGACACATTATCAAAGACTGTCCCACTCATCCCTAGAATCGCCAAACTCGTGCCTATCAAGCTACGGTGGGTACGACAGCTTCTTCAACAGCTGCGGTGGGTACGACAGCTTCTTCAACAGCTAGTAATCCTACTATTCTTACTCCTGAAACCGTTCAGCAAATAATTATGTCAGCATTTTCAACCTTAGGGCTTCAAGATAACAATACACTATCATCTTCACCTTGGCTTGTTGATTCTAGTGCGTTTAATCATATGACTAGTTTCTCCAACACGCTTACCAATGTTCAAAATTATCATGGCTCTTCATACATTCAGACTGCTAATGGGAGTCAGCTTCCTATTCATGCTATTGGGGATATTAATTCAGTAGTTAAAGGAGTTTTTGTATCTCCTGAGCTTTCTACTAGTCTCATTTCTGTTGGTTAATTGGTTGTTAATAAATGTAATGTTGGGTTTTCTCGTGATGGTTGTATTGTGCAGGATCAGGTGTCGGGGAAGAAACTTGCAAAGGGACCTAAAGTTGGACGTTTGTTTTCTCTCCATTTTGCGATGCCTTCTTACCTTTCTTTGGCTTGTACTACTGTTAAAAATAAAATTGATGTCTGACACAAACGTTTAGGTCATCCTAATCCTACTGTTCTGTCTCATTTAATTAACTCTGGTTTGTTGGGTAATAGAGATCAAATTTTCTTTTCTTCTCGTCTCTCGTTTGATTGCTCTACATGTAAATTGGGAAAGAGTAAATCTCTTTCCTTCCCTACACATGGTAGCCGTGCTGATACCTATTTTGATTTGATCCACAGTGACGTATGGGGTATTACACCTGTTATATCTCATACAAATTATAAATATTTTGTCACATTCATTGATAATTATAGTCGGTATACTTGGATTTATTTCATTCATTCTAAATTTGAGGTATTTTCTGTGTTTTAACAATTTGTGGCATTTATTGAAACTCAATTCTCTTCAAGCATTAAAGTGTTAAGATCTGATTCGAGTGGTGAATATATGTCTCATGAATTTCATGCCTTTCTTAAACAGAAAGGAATTGTTTCTAAGCGTTCTTATCCTTATACACCTCAGCAGAATGGCGTTGCTGAATGTAAGAATCGCCACCTGTTGGATGTTGTTTGCAATTTATTGCTTGAGTCATCTGTTGCCGTTAAATTTTGGATAGAAATGTTATCCACGGCAATTTATTTAATTAATAGGTTGCCTGCAAGTGTCTTGCAATTTGAAACTCCCTATTATCGTCTGCATCACGAGCATCCCAACTATCTTGATATGCATACCTTTGGTTGTGTTTACTTTGCCCATTTACCTTCACATGAAAGACACAAATATTTATAGACCATAGTTGACAGTTTCAACATAATTATAAAGCATCAAAATGTGGGCATTCCCAAATATAGATAACATGAGATTACAAATTGATGTACAAATACTAAGTGAAACTGAAAGTTTTCCATATTTTTGTGGGATAGATGACAGAAAGAGCACCGCAAGTAGAATCCTCAGCAAAGCAGAGGCCATTGTTCTCTTGGAGATGTTGTAGCAGAGTTAGGGAGTTGAGGTATGTTCATGATCACCACAAATAGTTGTTCCCATAATATTCGTAAGTAGAATCCTCAGCAAAGTAGAGGACATTGTTCTCCTGGAGATGTTTACTGATGCCATTTGTACCTAACCAACTGAAGGTTAAAAATCACTGTCAATATGTTGTAATGACCGGAAGAAGTTAAAGCATTAAGATACATGGGGAATATCAATTATTGTTTTATGAGAACTCACTAAAACCCATATTCAGATATTGCCATCCCAATATAATGATCTTTCGAACCACTGACAGATAAACAATCATTCTACTATAGAAAAATAAATCATTACAACAGCATATGAATTCCATAGTACCAATTGTATTAAAACCATCCAATAATTATCAAAAATCAAACAACAAACTCAAGAGCATCTTAATCTAACCTCTTTCTCCAGCTTTGAAACATTCTCTGCCAGCGCAACCCGGTTCTTTCTCTCCATTGCTGCTTCATTCAACAACCCCGCCTCCTTAAACCGCCTTTAAACCTCCATATCATCCTCCACTGTCTTCATCCTGCTATCGTTCACTAACCCAATGGTAGTGGGGCGGGGGGGCATCTACAGGCGCTACCCCCTTCCCCTTCGCCGCAACCCTAAGGTTCGTCCCTGCCACCCCAACTTCTTTGCCGTCGCTTTGTAACGCCTCTATCAGCGCGCAGGTGGGTGAAAATTAGAGGGACATTGCATCTCGGGTTTTAGAATAACCGAGATTAAAAATTCTTTAAATCAATCCCCATTTTTAAGAAACTAAAATATAAAATACATATTATACCCGCCATGGTAGCCCAACGATTTAAGATCGTCACTGGGACCAGCTGTAAACCCAGAGGTCTTGTGTTCGACTCCCGCTGGAAGCGCCCTGACTTAATTGATACATGTGATTTGCGAGTTATTGTAGGTATTCAGTGGTTTACGCTTTAGGGGTGGGTCCAAAGAGTCCTACCTCGAGGTGGTTCCTCCGTCATAAAAAAAAATACATACCATCTCAGTACTTACTATCTCAGTTAATAGAGTAAACTGAGATTAAAAGTATTTCTTATTTTTTTCACACTTTTATAAAAACAGAGATCTTTTTAATTTTTTAAGTGCGATCTTTAAGCATTATTATAGTAGTGGCCACAAGATGAAATAAATAAAAAATAAAAAATATTTAAATAGAATAACATAATACCCTCAGAGATTGGAGAATGCACTTGGTATCACAATAGTGATCATTCTACAATAGGACTTGAATCTCTAAGCCTTGGAGAATGCACTTACTCTAGTAACTCTACCTGTGACGCCCCGTTTCCTGGACACGTCAGCACATACATAACTATAAATAAGGGACATATTGTAGCCGAACATTCATAATTACATATGATAATTAATACATCATTAATGGCTCAGAATTTGTTCAAAACACTTAATGATTACAGTCATCCAGAAAACGTAACAATAGTAACATTATGTTCATGAAAAACTGAACAAAAAGATCAAAAAGTAAATATCCTACGTTTTCAAGCAGCAATGTTGGGATCTGCTGGCTCCTGCCACTCTCCCTCTTTTCCAAAATCTTCTTCTCTGAGGAACCCGCCTTCTTTGAATAGTTCTTCTTCTTCACCTATGGCACGAATGCCATGAGCCGGAGCCTAGATTCAAATTTCCTAAACCGTCTAACAAACGCACAACAAAATATCCTACAATACATATCGTATAATACCCAATACAAATTCTAAGGGCAAAGAGGCAGACCATTTTTCATTTTCAACAAGACAAGCCTATACAAGTGTGCGAGTGCGTGATGAAAATAAATGTAATGCAATTGCCCAACCCAAGTACTTCCAGAACAGTATCATGAATTTCATGCCAAAAATTACAGAGTAGACTTGATGGTACATTGATCACTTAACCTATCCTCGGCTCGTTGCAAAAGGTAAACGCTTGCCTTGCCTACATGCCTCAACCGTTTTTACTCAATGGCAACGGCGTAGGGGCGGGCCAACCAATTTTTATCAGCCACCCTTATCCGAGCCAACCGTCCCACATTAAGGACCAAGATGCTCGTTAAGCGTCAACTCAAAGTCTAATTAAAGCTAGTGACGAACCCATGGTGCCTAATTTTCTCTTTTATGATAAAAACCTCTAATTTCATTTCAAATATGGCAATCAGGAACACTCTAGATCCACAACCACTGAATAAATAATTTTCATGTCACCCAACCCAATTTGAAAGGTACGAAGGGACTCTGACAACTCAAGATGAAATGTTAGAATGCTCATGATGCGTAATATGCTTCTTGTGTGCAATTAATTATAGCATGGCATATAAACACAGTATAGCACGGGGTACAACTTACTAAAGTATCAAGTACAAGCACGCGAAGCATAATCATAATTTATGCAATATAGAATCGGACTATCGGCATGAGTTCATTTTATCAAAATCATCATTTTCATGCACTAATTATTCACCAAGTTCATAATAAGTCCATAAATTCATGTTTCACAAAGTAACACACTATTCTAACACTTAGCCAATTTTAGGTAAAAGTTTAATTACTAATTTTAAAGTTGCGACAGTACTTTGAAATACCTAGACATGGATTTAACTTCTGAATATTGAACACCAATTAGATAAAATTATTTTCTACAACTTTCATGTTTAGCACTAAGGTTAGATTCTAGGGCAAAAAGTTCATTTGATTTAATTTAGGAAAAATCATTTAGCACTTTACAGAGAAAAGTGTAGAATTTAGGTTTTTGTTGGCCACTGTTTTGGGGCATCAATTCAAGGGCTATGGCTTTGATGTTTGGTGAGAGTTTATCCTAAGGTGTACCCTACCAATTTCATGTTTTGTCCTAGGGCATGTTGTTTGGAAAAAGTTTGAGATTTTGGCTAATTTATAAGAAGGGTCCAGTTAGCCTAAAAGGGGCTTGCAGAATGTATTTTTAACAGAGAATACTCAAAACTTTTGGGGTACCATTTGAGGGTATTTTGAGCTTATATTTACTCAATATTTAGTTTAATATGTTTTCTACATTTTTCATGTTTACCGCTTTTGGATTTGGCTTCTAAAAAGTTAGGTTTCTGATCTCACAAAAATGTGTGACAGAGAGGTCTGTCAGTTAGTAAATCTCAATAGTGATTTTGGGAAGGGTTTTGACCTATCAAGACTTCATCTTTTTGGCTAATTTTTGGTGGACAGAAAGTTAAATATGTCCTCTACAAGTTGTATGTTTTGACCCAAGATTGGTTCTCACTTTAACTTAGGGTTTTTAGGTCTGCAACTCAGAGTGGTCAAGATCTGACACTCTTTGGCAAAAATATCATATCTGGAGTTCTACCCAACGAAATCACTTCAAACTAATTTTTCATGAAAGAGAACTCACAAATATAGGTCTGGAAATAAAAATCGCTTTAAGATTATTTTTCTATAATTAGTTATGAAGTTTTAAAGTTCGTGGGAGAAAATAGGTTAGGCTAGAAAATCTGGTAACTTAAGGTTTTAATAGCTTAGCTCATGCGGTGTCCATTTTTGATGTGTTTTTTTTGCATGCATGTCATAAACTCATATAAACTAAAACTCTAGAATACATTGAAGCCGTAAACTTCAAAAATATACACATGCAAGCACATACAAAGCTTATCCATACACGAACATCCCATAAACCACTCTTACGACGCATTTTTGAGTTATTCTTTATTTTCTCTTCTTAGGGTTGATTATAGAGATGGATTGATGGCTATTTTATGAGAGAATATCGATGATTTAGAGGATTTACTTACCTTGTTGGATGCTTAAAAGGTTGTAGAAGAATAGGACTTAGCTCTATAGCACCTCTCTTGATCCTTTCCTCCTCCTTTCTTCCTTCTCTCTTCTTCTCTCTTTCTTCTTTGAAAATACTTAGAAATTTTTGGAAGTTTCTCTCTCTCACCCTCTTAGCCGAAAATACATGTAGAGAGTGGAGGGCTTATGCCTTGTTTTTATAAAAAAAATTATAATGTAGGATAATAATTGCGTGGAAGCTTTATTTTGAATTTTCTTCAAATTGTATTGGTTGCATGGGAGGTGGGAGTTGTTTGAGAGATATATTTTCAGATTTTGTAGATGGGGTTTCAGCTGGAGTCTGTTTGGGAAGACCAAAGCTGTTTTTACATTTAATTAGGGGTTTAAAGTGTATTTTGGCACTATTTTGTGAAAGAAAATAAATAAAATATTAATTTTATGTATCTTTTTAGTACATAAACTTACTAAAACCTATTATATTAGTATATTTATAATTAATTTAGTCTTTTTATAATTTATTATAATTTTAATAGTAATTAATTAAATAGGTGTAGGCTTTTAAGCTAAATTAAGCTAATTTGACAAAAATTGACTTTTTGACTTATTTATTGTGTAGAGATTTTAAATAATTATTTGTTTATTTTTGTTGACTTATATTATTATATTATTATGTATATTACTTGTATAAAAAGTATTAGGTCAAAACAATGCTTAATTTATATACCTTTTTCTCATTTTTAAGCTTAAAAAGGTAAAAAATAGCTTTTTGGGTGCAATTTCCTAGGTGGCCGGCCATGCAAGGACAATTTGGTTATTTTTGTTGATATTTTGTATTTTATTAATTAATTATATATAAATATCTGATTTTAGATGTCCATGTGTTAAATTTTAAATTTTTAGTACTTTTTGCTGTACTATGGGCAAAATGGTCATTTTACCATAATTATGAGAATTTTTAATTTAAAATTTTATATTTTATGTTATTTACCTAATTTAATTTGTTTCGGGACTTTTCTGAGTATTATGGCTTTGCCTCTGAGTATTCGGTCTTTTTAGGATTTTTGGGTCAAATTAGGGTTTTGGGTTAATTAGGGTTTCTTCCATTCATGTAGCGACCTAAGTTCTCATTTGTCAATCCGTCGCTAATACTAGGGCTTGAGTCGGGTTGTTACAATCAAATCCCCTAAAACAAATTTTGTCATCAAAATTTCATATCATACCTCAATCTGCGAACAACTAGGGATGACTTGTCCTCATAGCTTCTTCCCGCTCCCATGTGGATTCTTCAATCCCATTGTTCTTTCAAAGAACTCGAACAAGTAGTATGGTTTTACCTCTAAGAATCTTGTCTCGTTGATCGATAATCCTTACCGGTTGTTCTTCAAACGTGATATCTTCAACAACATAGAGTTCCTCCAATCTAGAATGTGGGTAAGGTCAGGTTCATACTTCCTCAGCATCGACACATGGAAAACGTTATGAATGTTGGCAAGTTGAGGTGGTAAAGTCGAACGATATGCCACTTCCCCAACCTTAGCTAGAACCTCGAACGGCCCAATATATCTTGGAGTTAGCTTCCCTTTTTGGCCCAAATGTTTGACCCCTCTTCGTGGTTGAATCTTCAGAAATACATGATCTCCTATTTCAAATCGTAACAGCCTTCATCGTTGATCTGCATAGCTCTTTTGTCGGTTCTGTGCAGTGGCTATCTGCTGCTGAATGAGCTGAATCTTCTCGGTGGTCTCTTGCACTAAGTTCGGTCCAAGAAGTGCATTTTCTCCTACTTCAGTCCAACAAATCGGCAAACGATATAGTCTTCCATAGAGGGCCTCATATGGTGGCATGCCAATGCTAGATTGATAGCTGTTGTTGTAAACAAATTCTACCAACGGTAAGTGCTTCTCCCAGTGTCCCTTGAAGTCCATAATGCAGGCTCAAAGCATGTCTTCTGGATTCTGAATTGTACATTTAGATTGCCCATCAGTATGTGGGTGAAAGGCGGTGCTGAAGCAAAGCTCCGTTCCTAAGGCAGTTTGTAAACTCTGCCAGAATCGTGAGGTGAAATGTGGATCTTGATCTGACATGATGGACAGTGGAATTCCATAAAGACGTACAATTTCTCGAATGTACTTCTAGCTTAGGGTTTTCAGCTTCTCGAAAGTTCGAACTGGTAGGAAGTGTGCTGATTTGGTGAGGCGATCTATGATTACCCAGATGGAGTCATGTCCTGCTGGTGATCTCGGTAGTTCGGAGACAAAGTCCATGGTAACGTGGTCCCACTTCCACTGAGGTATTTCTAAGGGTTGGAGGGTTTCTCCTGGTCTTTGGTGCTCGACCTTCACTTGCTGACAGGTAAGGCATTTGGCCATAAAACGTGCTATATCCTTCTTCATGCCATTCCACCAATAGTGCCTCTTCAGGTCATGATACATCTTTGTCTCTCCGGGGTGGACAACAAAAAATGACTGATGGTGCTCCTTCAGGATGTCTCTTATTAGATTCTCAACATTTGGGACGAAAAGTCATCCTTGGTGTATGTCAATTGTCCATGCTTGTTGACTACCCATCCTGCCTTTGACTCCTCTGTAGTCAAATTCCTTCGAATAAATTTGAATTCTTGATCGTACTTTTAGGCTTCCACGATCTGCTGATGGAGATCCGTTGTCGTCACTGTTAAACAAAAACAACTTCCATTCTGCGGTTCTAATGGTTGGAGTTGGAATTCGTTGAGCATTCCCATCATGTTCCATTCTCTTAAAGATATACAAGCCATTTCGCTCCTCGTTTTTCGGCTAAGGGCGTCAGCCACCACGTTAGCCTTGCTTGGGTGATAGGCTAATGTAAATTGATAGTCCTCTAAATACTCTATCCAACGGTGTTGTCTCATATTAAGATCCTTTTAGGTGAACAGGTATTTTAAACTTTTGTGATCGGTAAAAAGCTCGAATTGTTCTCCGTAGAGATAATGCCTCCATAACTTTAGCGCAAATACCACTGTTGTAAGTTCTAGGTCGTGGGTAAGGCAGTTCTGTTCGTGTGGTTTCAATTGTCTTGACCTGTAAGCTACCACCTTACCATTCTGCATTAGTACACATCCTAGACCATTTTTTGATGCATCACAATACACCGTATACCCAACCTCTCATTCGGGTATGATTAGGATCGGGGCACTAGTCAATCTCTTCTTGAGCTCTTGAAATGCTGTTTCACACTTATCACTCCATTCAAACTTCACCCCTTTCTGTGTTAACTTGGTCATTAGGTGTGTCAATTTCAAGAAATCTTAGATGAATCTTCAGTAATATCCTGCTAGTTCAAGGAAACTACGAATTTCAAAAACATTCCGAGGTGGCTTCCACTCCAAAACAGCTTCTACCTTGGCAGGGTCTACAGCTATTCCTTCCTTAGACACTACGTGTCCCAGAAATTTTACTTCGCGTAACTAGAATTCACACTTGCTCGCCTTAGCAAAGAGCTGTGAATCCCTTAACTTTTACAAGATAATTCTCAGTTGCTGTTCATGTTCTTCTTTAGATCTGGAGTATACAAGGATGTCATCTATGAAGACCACTACAAATTGATCGAGGTAGGGTTGAAAGAGTTTATTCATCAAACTCATGAAAACTCCTGGGGCATTGGTTAAACCAAAAGGCATGACTACGAATTCATAATGTCCGTATCGTGTTCTAAAAGCTGTCTTCGGTATATCCTCCTCCTTGACACGAAGTTGGTGATATTTGGAGCGAAGGTCGATCTTTGAGAAATAAGCCGATCCTCGCAACTGGTCGAAGAGATCATCAATACGAGGTATGGGGTTTCGATTCTTGATTGTCACCTTATTCAATAGACGGTAGTCGATACAGAGACGTAAGGTTCCATCCTTCTTCTTGGCAAACAGCGCTTGCGCTTCTCATGGTGACGTTCTAGGGCAAATAAATCCCTTGCTGAGCAGTTTCTGGAGATGGTTCTTTAATTCTTTTAGTTCGGCGGGTGCCATGCGGTGGGCTGCGATTGAAATCGGTGCGATTCCAGGCTGAAGTTCTATCGGGAACTCGATCTCACGACGCGGGGTAGTCCAGGTAGTTCTTCTGGGAATACATCTTTATATTCGCACACTACTCGTGGTAACTCGGGGGTTGACGAGGTGTTCGAACTATCAAGTAGACATGTCAATCTTCCTACGATGTTACTTGATTTGCAGTCCTTCGCACTACTCGGGGTCAGGATCTCGCGTCGTTCTCCTTGAATTCGCACAGTAGTATCGTCTTTCGCTTATGCCCATACCTTCTTTCGTCGACAGTCGATGACAACACAGTGCCCCGATAGCCAGTCCATTCAAAGGATCACATCGTAGCCATTGAATTCCTTGACTCGTAGGTCACAAGTCATAAAGGTATTGGTTATTCGTAACGTGCAGGCTCTACAGATAGAGTCTACTCGGGTTTGATTTTCTAAGGGTATGACAACACTCAGGGTTTGTTCTAATGCCTCGGGTTCTAAGAGTAAGGACTTCACACAGTCTAGAGATATAAAAGAATGAGATGCTCTGAAATCAAACAGTACTTTCACTAAGGTATTGAACAATACGAACATACCTTGTATGACTTGGGCGTTCTCCAATTCCTCTTCTTGCAGTGCAAATATGTGGCCTCCCATTGGTCGATTCCCATTATTATTTTTGGGGTTTCTAGTCTTCTGTCCATTGCCCAAGCTTCCTTGCGGTCTCAGATTCATGTTGAGCAGTGGTCTTCCTCTTCTATTTTGCTGCTGAATAGCTGGCCTGGTGACTTGGACTTGTTGCGAGAACCTAGGCTGCTGGGTTTGGGGCTCCCTCCACTGTTGATTGCTCATATTCCTCTGTGCGAGGCGCGGGCACTCATACTTCCTGTGTTCTAGTTGGCGGCATTCAAAGCACATCACAGATGTCGTAGGGGATTCCCTTAGTCGTCCTTGTTGGTACTCTCGGTGGTATGGTTTTCTTGGG
The DNA here is from genome assembly GCA_032270985.1 of Heliamphora pulchella. Classification (NCBI taxonomy): domain Eukaryota; kingdom Viridiplantae; phylum Streptophyta; class Magnoliopsida; order Ericales; family Sarraceniaceae; genus Heliamphora; species Heliamphora pulchella. Next base: position 8,983 of record JAULJZ010164447.1, on the reverse strand, counting down.
ATAAACGCCTGGTTGTTCCTCACCGATCCTCCGGAGCTGGTACTTTCTTTCCTCTGGTTTAAAGTCTTTCAAGAGTCTTCCTGATCTGTCTCAGCTAACAAGGCTGCACGCACCACCTGAGTATAGGTGGGAAGCTGTAAGCAGATCACCCTTGCTCGGATAGACAGCTCTAAGCCCCATTCGATCTTTTGCGCCTTACATTCTTCGTTTGGTATGATGGTCGTGGAAAAACGGCTTAACTCCTTGAAACGGTTCACATACTGCGTCACTGTCATTGTCCCTTGCTTATGCTCCAAAAATTCTCGAATCTGCCATTGAGAGAATGGGACTGGGAAATATTTCTCCAAAAATAGATTCTCAAACTGATCCCACATCAGAGTCGCTACTTCTTGGGTGTTGGTGACCAGAGTACACCAATGATCGGCTTCTCCTTATAGCAGATGGGCAGCTAAGGTCACTCAGTCGGTCTCATTCTGGACCCCCATTGAGTTGAATAGTTTCTTGACTGCTCTTAGCAATTTCTCTGCCTCTCTCGGTTCTACTCTCCCTCGAAACGTTGGGGCTCATTGCCTCCCTAATTCTGACAGAAATCAGGCTTGATCACGTACATGTGGGCGGTTGACGCTAGCGGCTAATTCTCGTAACACTTGAGCTAGTCCCAGTACCTCATTGTCAGTGGGTCCGTTTGCTTGTTGGTGGTTAGGTTTTTTACCCGACATTCTAAAATAAAAGAAAAAAGAGTGTTATGATTCTGGGAGTTATTCTAGTTCTTAATTGTTTATTATGGGTTAGAATTTTGTAGAGTTAGGTTGACAATTATAGAACTACTTATAAAGATTCTAACATCAAAGATTTGCATTTCATTTCAACTTATAGTCAATACAAGTTTGTCAAAGTTCACACAGCACACATACAATCTTCAAGTTAAAGAAAAAATACAAGGCCATCGCACCAATATCTAAACGAACAAATGTGGATAAAAGTGGCGAACAATTGATTTGCGTTCTCAAGTCGCCTTGGTGATGTTGTAGCAGTGCCACTGCATCACAACGTGCCAGACATTATTCGGCCCCATTTGTACTATGTTGGTTATAGCGATCGAAGTCTCTCGGAACATCTGAAGGTCGTCAAAGTTGATGGCCGGGTCATGGGGATTGATAATTCCCCTTTCATCTGTTGGCCTATGATATTGCATCCACCCTATAGTCAACATGTCCCCCAGTTGTGTCTTAAATTTAGGAGTAAAGTCTAAGCGATAGAGTTTTCGATTGCATTTCTTGATCACACGTACGGGTCCTAGGTAGCGCGGAAAAGCCTTCGATTTTCTTCCCATGCACATGTGCTCCAGACAGATTCTGGCGTACACATGATCCCCCACATAGAAGCCTTGGCATTCTGGACGACTATAGTAAATGGCGGTATCCGTTGCTTCGTCTTCATCAGACTTGGGCAGAGGCGCCTCAAACTGATCATATGGGAAATCAATCGCCACTTCTTCTTCTTCGTCATCATCCTACTTCTCATCGTCATCGACCTCAAAATCTCCTCGTCTGGTTCCTTGTCTACCTCCGTCTCATCACCTTCATCATCTAGGTTGGCCTACCATTCCTTCGAAAAACCCAAGCTAAAAGGACGGCGTCAATAGGCTCTTGCTCCTCTATGGGTATCTCCTCTGCATCCTCTTTTGGATCTTCTTTGGGATCTGAGTCTTCAGGTTCCGATGCTGTCCACGGTTCCTCAGCAGGTTCTGCGTCGGACGCCATCCTAAGAAAGGAAAGATAGAGAAAATTCTAAGGTAAAGATTTTAAGTTATTAAAATTATAGGTGATAAATTAATAGGAGCTGTCACTCTCAATTTTAGTAAAAATAGGATACTACTTCTAAAACATTATCTTTATGTACCTTCAATTAGAAAAAATTTAATTTCAGTCTCGAGTTTAATAAAAGATAAATATTCTGTTTATTTTAGTGACTCTATCGTTGTGAAAAAAAACATTTTATTTGTTCTGGTACATTAGTGGATAATTTGTATGTTGCATCTTCTATCTCTCCTACACTGCAACTAATTTAAATGAATAACACTTCTACTCCATATAAGAAAAAGTTTTCTTTTTTAATGAATCAAATGTTTATTTGGCACTTGCGCTTGGGTCATATTAATCTAAAAAGAATAAATAGACTCGTAGAAGATGGACCTTTTAGTTCATTGTAAGTGGAGGCACTTCCAGCTTGTGAATCTTGCTTAGAGGGTAAGATGACCAATAGGTCTTTTTCGGCTAAGAGCTATAGAGCTAAAGAACCGTTGGAGATGGCTCATTTTGATGTGTGTGGTCCTATGACAATTCGGGCTAGAGGTGACATTAAGTACTTCGTCAGTTTCATTGATGATAACTCAAGGTATAAATACATTTACCTGATGCACCGTAAGTCTGAATGTTTTGAGAAATTCAAAGAATTCAAAGGGGAAGCAGAGAAGTGTCTGAGTAAAAGTATCAAATCACTATGATCAGACCGTGGTGGAGAATACCTCTTTGGAGAGTTTAAGGACTACTTATCATCAGAAGGGATTACATCCCAGTTGACTGCACCTGGCACTCCGCAGTAGAATGATGTAGCAGAAAGAAAGAATAGGACTTTCATAAAAATGGTAAGATCCATGATGAGTTATTCAAGTTTACCCAATTCCTTTTTGGGACTTGCTTTAGAAACAGCAGCTTACATTCTGAACTGGGTACCTTCTAAATCAGTACCGTATACTCCCATAGAATTGTGGACCGGGCGTAAGTCTAGCTTGAAACACATTCGAATTTGGGGTGTCCAACATATGTGCCAAAAGGGAACGCTGGTAAGTTGGAACTGAGGACCGAAGTCTATTTCTTTGTGGGGTTTCTTAAGGGAACGAAAGGTGGTCTATTTTATAACCCTAAGGATCATAAGGTCATTGTTACCACAAATTCTCGATTCTTAGAAGATGATTATATTATAGATCACAGGCATAATAGCAAAATTATTCTGGAAGAACTGAGAGAAAATACCAGTAGAACGAAAGAGAAATCACAAGTCATTGATATTTCATTACCTCGTCGTAGTGGGAGAATTATTGGAATAGGAGAAAATCAAGAACATGGTGTTGATGCACAGGATTCAGATTCTGCACAGCCTGTTACTGCTAATGCACAGACACAGGTAGTGGCTCGTCGTAGTGGGAGGGTTGTTCATCAACCTGATCGATATATGTTCTTGGAAGAGTCATATAACAAGATCCCGGTAGAACTGAATTTTGAGCCCTATAACTACAATGAAGCACTACAAGACAGATGCAGATCTTTGGCAAAGGGTTATGAATTCAGAGATAGAATCTATGTATTCTAATCAGGTCTGAAAACTTATAGAACCACCTGAAGGGATAAAACTCATTGAATGCAAGTAAATCTACAAGAGGATGAGAGGAGCAAACAGAAAGGTTGAAACCTTCAAAGTTAGGATTGTTGGTAAAGGGTTCACTCAGAAATAAGGGATCGATTATGAAGAAACCTTTCACCGGTAGTCATGCTTAAGTCTATCCGAATTCTCTTATCTATTACCGCTCATTTCGATTACGAAATTTGACAAATGGACATTAAGACAGCTTTTCTTAACAGAAGTCTTGACGAGTGTATCTATATGATACAACCAGATGGATTCATTGCAAAGGGCTAAGAACACATGTTATGGAAGCTTAAGAGATCCATTTATGGACTTAAGCAGGCATCGAGGTCTTGGAACACTCTGTTTGATCAAGCCATTAAGTCTTATGATTTTGATCAAAATTCAAATGAGTCCTGTGTGTACAAGAAGCGTGATGGAAGCATGGTGATCTTCCTAGTACTTTATGTAGACGATATTTTACTCATTAGAAATGATGTGGGGGTATTATCTACGGTTAAAGTATGATTATATGGGCAGTTCGATATGAAGGACTTAGCAGAAGCCAGCCACATCCTTGAGATCAAGCTTGTGCAAGATCAAAAACAAAGAATGATGGGCTTATCACGAGCAAAATATGTCGATGATATCCTTGCTCGTTTTAGTATCAAGATTCTAAGAAAAGGTTTCTCCCTTTCAGGCATGGAATCACTCTATCCAAGGATCAGTGTCCTAAGACACCTGATGAGATAGAGAAGTTGAAGACGGTTTCCTTATGCTTCAGCAGTAGGAAGCCTCATGTATGCTATGCTTTGTACTAGACCTGACATCTGCTTTGCCGTTGGCATGGTTAGTAGATATCAGTCTAATCTGAGGAAGGAGTATTGGACTGTGGTAAAAAATATAATCAAGTACCTAAAAAGGACTAAAGATTATATGTTGGTTTACCAGGTAGACAGTCTAGTACCTTTGGGGTATATAGACTTAGATTTTCAGTTAGACATAGAGCATACATCAGGAGACAACCTTATAGATCATTTACAAAGAGCTTACTGGTTAAGACTTTTGATAGTCATGTAGAGGGCATGGGAGTAGATGTATAGCAGCATGATTTTGAGTATAAGTGGGAGATTGTTAGGATTGGTATACTGAAAATCATGTTTTTCGTATTTAATTTTATTTTAATAAAATTAATTTTTTATTTTATGAGAATCTTTATGAGCAATGTATGTGTACCATTTTTTTATTATGCATGGATATTCAATATTATGTATAGTATTTAATCTGGTATGTAGAGTACGGTTTACACACAGAAGATCAGATTTTAGATTCTTGCAGAATATACATTTTATGTTCACAGTTTAAATGAAAATGGACATACCATCGGTACGACTGTAACCTAAAATTTTAGTAGGCCTGTCATGGTTACGGGGAATAGATAATAGCGTTGTCTATTGTTCCAACTCTCTGTGCCAGTATACTTTGCGTGTATTGAACGGGACATTTGGGGTAATTAATTTTATACTGACTAAATAAATTAATTCACACTCCAAGGTTATTATGAATAGTACTTATTCTCTTAATCCTGAAATAATTATTGATATGCGTATATTTAATATTCGTTATTTTGATTTATTGAGAGTGCGATCTTATATGGGTGTATATTTCTTGTGAGTTGGATAGCAGTATTATTTATATAGCGAATATTAATTATTAACGGAATCCACATCCCGAAAGATCGGGATTGACGGTACCCCCTTAAGGAAGCTTATAAATTTTGACCGGGCCAAACACTGCAGGTGGATTTAATTATCTGGCGGTCAAATAAGTTAAGCGGAAGGACTTAAAGAATATCAAGATGCCGATTAAAATAAATTGTCAGTAATTAAATTTAATTGGCGAGTATCAAAAATCTTAACGTGGGGAGAAATGGTAAGTATTTAATAACAGGAGCTCAAATGCTATATGATTTTGAGATTATGGGTCAAAATGTAATTATAGTTCTTTAGTGGTGTGAATTATAATTCAATGTTTTATGAAAATTGCAGAAACTGATACTGGTTTTCCATAATTACAGATACAGCTATGAGGTTTGCTTAATTACTGAAACCGCTGATACGTGTTTGTGTTCCACTGGAAGTCTTACTCATAATTACTTTTCAGGTACCTGCTGTAGCCTTATATATATGCGGTAGGCTAAACTAGTTTCATAACTTGTCTTCTAGACTAAAGCTGTCTTGGTTTTACCGGTACGAGTTCTCGAAGGATTATAACCCATACTATATCCGAGAATCGCATAAGGGAAAACAGTAGAAAATCTGACAGGAGCTTCAACTCGGATTCAAATCGTAGTTGAAGATTCGATCGGTAAAAAGGTAATCTTTTTAATTAACTTCGGATGCACGGGTTTTATTTTGTTTGTTCGTCATCAAAATTTTTATCTGGAGCCTGTTTTGGCAATTGTCCGTCCAGTTAATTTTTTTTCCAGATAATCGTTTGCAAAAACAATGATCTTGACAGTTTTGCCTCAAACAGTTTTCATTCTGTAGTGGTTTTTGCAAACACAGCAGTGTTTTCTTCCAAACAAAAAGACGTAGCAGCAGCCAACTCCAAACAGCAACAGGCGCAGTGTTTATCAATAGCAAGTAGCGCAAGCAGCGGTTTCAAACACTATTTTCCAAACAGTGCAAATCCAACACAGCACTAGGAAAAAAATTGTGAAGCAGTTTTAGCGATTTCCAAATCAGAGTTGCTGGTTTCTAAACACTGTAGTGCCGGATTCCAACCAAAACACAAATATAGCGGTTTTTCCATGGATTCCAAACACTGTTGCAGCATTAAAAACTGCAGCAGTGTTTCTTAACTCCAAAGCTGCAATTTTTTATTCCAAAGTGAACAGTGCGGCGCACAACAGCGGTGTGAAGCTGCTGGTGTTTTAGTTTCAATCTACAGGATTGAATCATTACAACTTATCCTTTTAAGAACAGGAGATTGAAACTCTTTAGAGTTTTAATTCGATCATAAAATCGGAATATATTTATCTTGCATTTAATTTAATTTTTTTTATTTTAACTGCGTGAATGATAAATATTTGTTTTATTTATCTTGTTAATTTAATTAATTTGAATATTCGGTTTTAATTAAAATATTTTGTAATAAAAAAATAAAATAAATTTTTTTAAATTAATTTTAATTAAATAGAAAAACTTTAGATATTTTATTTTTTTAACAAAATATCACGTTTAAGATATTTTTTTTAAATCGAATATCTTGAAAAAACGTGAAAATTAATTCTGAATTTTGTATTAATTAAAAAAAATATTTAATCAAAATAAATTATTATTTTTCAAAAAATTTGAGACGATAAATAAAATAAATAAATACATTTTATCACTACCTTAACAGAAAAGCTAAAGGCAAAACTGTGCATCTATTAAATTTTATTTGTTACGCATTTAAACACGAAAAGATGGTTTGATAAATCAGAATCTTTGGAATCGTGTACATGAAAAGATGTTTGATTATTTCAGATCGTGTGGTTTTCAAAATTAATAAATTTATTTTAATTAAACGGATTTTTATAACCCTCAAAAGTATTTTTAAAAATCTAAGTGGAAAGAAAATTTATTTACAGATAAATTCTGCGGTCTCCATCACTAGTTTGTAGGTGATGCAATTAAACCCTGCGTGTTGATAGTAAGGCCTTCCTTCCCATCGGACAGATTAATTGCGGTATCGCCAGTACAAACCTCATTTAGGGATAATTCTGGATAATTGTTAGTGTGGATCATTTCTCCATCTGAAGGGTTCATTGCGAAGCGATTGATTTGGAATTAGGTGATGGTTAACACTTAACTGTATATTATAATATCCTCTCGATCTGAGTCACTGCTATTATAAACTGGACCGAAGTTATGTTAGCTATTTAATTTTGACTTGGCATGGTCAGTTACCTAGATAGTAAAATTAAAAAGAATTGGCCTATCTGGTCTTATGAAGAATAGTATATGTCCTCCCATCGAGGCATGCTATTATCAGGTTATCAGGCTGCTGGTGAATTAATTTTAAAATGGTAGAGAGAACCAAATTAAAATGAATTCAAAGTTTTTCTTGTCAGAATTAACGGTATTTTAATTATGTGATCATCAGGATTAAAATGGCTTTCAACCCACTAGCTTCCATTCTAAAAACAAACAAACTTACGGTACCAAATTGTGTTAATTGAAAACAAAACTTGGACATTGTATTAACTATTGAGGATTACAAGTCTTTTTTAACTGAGATATGTCCACCAGTACCCGATGAGGGGGCTACCGAAAAGGAAATCCAAGCCCATCAGAAGTGGCAAAAAGCTGATCAGATGGCTCGCTGTTATATTTTGGCTTCTATGTCAAATATTTTGCAGTATCAGCATCAGTTTATGCCCAGTGCCTATGACATGATGATGAACCTCAAAGAAATGTTTGGGGATCAGAATCGTGCTGCTAGGCAAGTGGCCTTGAGATCTCTAATGAATACAAACATGGCTGAAGGTACACCAATTAGGGATCACGTTCTAGAGATAATCAGTCCTATGAATGAGCTGGAGATCCTTGGAGCTAAAATTGATGAAAAAATCCAGGTCGATATCATACTCCAGTCACTGCCTGAAAGTTTTAAGCAGTTCTGCCTGAACTATTCTATGAATAAGCTCAGCTACTCACTAGCAGAACTTCTTATGGAACTTCAAGCAGTCGAGAGTGTTCTTAAGAAGCCAAGTTCTGTGTATGTGGCTGAGAAAGATTCTCCCTTTAAACCGAAAGGTAAGAAGAATAAAAAGGTTCAGACACAAGGAAACACAAGTCTAAAAGCAGTTAAGGGACGAAAAGTTGGTGTGAAAAAGTTGGGAGGCAAGTGCAATCACTGTAACAAGTTTGGGCATTGGAAAAAGCAGTTTCTGGTTTCTCTCAGTAAGCAAAACAAACAAGGTAATTTTTGTTCACTGGTTGTTGAAACATGTTTAGCGGTGCTATCTACTAGTACCTGGTGTGTAGATACGAGAGCCACTAATCATGTCTGTAATTTTTTGTAGGGGTTCCAAGAAATCAAGTAGCTTAGTGATGGAGAAATTTACCTGCACATGAGCAATAATACAAGAGTGACAGCAGTTGCAGTAGGAGATGTCACTCTCAAATTTACTAGAGATAGGATACTACTTCTAAAAGATTATCTTTATATACATTCGATTAGAAAAAATTTAATCTCGGTCTCGAGTTTAATAAAGAACAAATATTCTGTTCATTTTAGTGACTTTGTCTTTGTGAAGAAAATTAAACATTTTATTTGTTCTGGTACATTGGTGAATATTCTGTATGTTGTATCTCTTATCTCTCATACACTGTAACTAACTGAAATGAATAACACATCTACTTACAAAGAGTTTACCGACTAAGTTTTTTAATAGTCATGTAGAGGGCATAAGAGTCAGATGTATAACAGTATAGTTTTGAGTATAAGTGGGGGATTATTAGGGTTGGTATACTAAAAACTATATTTTTAGTATTTAATTTTATTTTAATAAAATTAATTTTCTATTTTA
>JAULJZ010164437.1:0-25939 GCA_032270985.1 Heliamphora pulchella | reverse complement strand
AGCCGAGGTATTATCAACCCAGAGTCTGGCAGATCCTCGAAGAGAAAAGTGTAACTCTGTCAAAATCTGCTGGAACCGCATAATCTCAGCAGTCGCTAAAGCCATAGCTTAGTATTCGCCCTCAGCACTAGACCGGGAGACCACAGTTTTCTTTTTGCTCTTCCAGGAAACTAAATTTCCACCAACAAAGATAGAATAACCAGATGTGAATCTCCTGTCAAATGTACACCTAGCCCAATCAGCATCATAGTACCATTTTATTCCCATATAACCATGATTAGAAAACTGGATGCCCTTCCCTAGGTTTTTGAGAAAATACCGAAGGATGCGTAACACTACTTGCCAATGGGAAACATGAGGATCAGACAAAAACTAGGCCTTGGGAGATTGCTGAGGTATGACGAAAGAATACAGTATGATCCTTTGCAAGATTGCTGAAGGCCAAACTCTTGTACTACAGAACTGAACCTGCCAAACTAGGCCTTTGGAGACTGCTTCAGACCATATAAGGAGTGCTTTATTCGACATACATGGTTAGGAGACCCCCCCTGAGCAACAAAGCAGGGTGGTTGCTCCATATAAACCTCTTCCTCCAAATCACCATGAAGGAAGGCATTTTTCCCATCGAATTGATATAAAGGCCACCGATGAGAAGTAGCCAGCGATAAGAATAGACGAACGGAGGTCATCTTGGCAACATGCGAAAAGGTATCAAAGTAGTTAAGGCCATAGGTCTGAGCATAGTCTTTGGCCACTAAACGAGCCTTCAAATTCTCAAGGGAGCCATCAGAACGAAGTTTGACTGTATAGACCGACTTATAGCCGATCGCAGTCTTCCCCGGAGAAAGACTTACCAGGTCCCAAGTATTATTAGCCTCAAGAGCATTCATTTCCTCAATTATAGCCTTGCGACAACCTGGATGAAAAAGAGTATCGACAACAGAGCAAGACAAAGTATGCTGATTAAGAGTATTAATACCCTGTTGGACACTAGCTGGTAAACCACGATAGGAGGTAGTATATAAGGGATGATCTCTACAACTACGATAAGATTTGCGTAAAGTAATAGGAGGGTCACTTATCTGATCAGAGATTTGATCTAGCTGAGGAAATACTGACTCGAGTAGAGGAGAGGTGGTGGAGCCTGGTGATATGGAGGAGTCAGTGGATGATGAAAGAATAGGTGTCTCAGAGACAGTAGGCGGAGACTCCTTGGGAATATCAACCGGAGGACTAGTCATAGGAGAAAATGCCACTGGTAAATCAAAGGAGAACTGATACAGCAAAATCTGATCTAAACCATCATCAGCACAGGAGAAAGGTGGAGTTGTCGACCCATAGAATGAAGTGGATTCAACAAACACCACATCTTGAGAAACAATAAAGCGTTGCAAGTCAGGACTATAACATTTGTATCGTTTCTGGTTTTTAGGATATCCCATGAAGGCACACTTTAGTGCGCGAGCATCCAACTTTGTCATATTTGGCCTGGTATCTCTCACATAGCAGACACACCCAACGATATTGAGTGGTAAAGAAGAAGGAATCTGCTGAGGGAGTAAAACAGACAAGGGTGTAGCACCATGTAGAATAGAGGAAGGCAATCGATTAGTAAGATAATTGGCGGTCATCACAGCTTCACCCCAGAAAACTTTGGGAACCTGCATCTGAAACATCAAGGCACGTGCAGTTTCCAGGAGATGCCTATTCTTTCTCTCAGCCACCCCATTCTGTTGAGGTGTCAGGGCATGCTGTCTGGTGAATAATCCCATGTGTACATAGGTAGGAACTCACCAAGCTACCAACATACTCACCTCTATTATCACTACGAAGGGTTTTCACAGTTGTACCAAATTGAGCGTGGACTTCTTTATAAAAGGCAGTAAACACAGTAGGTAATTTTGACTGCTTTTTCATAAGATAAAGATAAGTAATGCGAGAATAGTCATTAACAAAAGTCACAAAATATCGAAAACCAAATAAAGACGTGTCAGGACACGGGCCTGATTGAACTAAAGAGAAAGAACTCATGGTTCTATTATTCTATCTAGACACATACGGCACACGCAGGTGCTTATCAAATCTGCACGACTTACATTCCAACTGTGTAATCTGACTTAAACTCGGACATAGTTTCTTTAAACTGGGCAAGGAGGAATGACCCAGCTGACAATGTATATCTAATATCTGAGACGATCTCCCAGAGCATTGAACATCCAATGTCTCATCCGGCACATACAGGTCACTTACCACCCGTCCTCTACTGATAGTATTCCTCGAAACTAGATCCTGACAAACACAATAATCAGGAAAGAAAGTGACGGAGAAGTTTAGATCCCTGGTAATACGACTCACAGATAGAAAGTTAAACGGATTAGCAGGAGTATGTAAAACATCAGAGAGAGTAATAGATGGAGATAGAGTAGCTACTCCCTGCCCTTTCACCTCCAAAGTGCCGCTATTAGCAACAATCACCCCATTGTGTTCAGAGGTCAACTGATAAGATGAAAAAGTACATGTGGAGTGGGTCATATGGGCAGAGGCACCCGAATCTCTCACCTATGATCTGGGGGTGGCCATACATGCAGCTGGATTACCTGCAACCGTGGCGGATGGTGTATCGACTATGTTCCCAATCCGCATTTGAATGAACTGATCATATTATTCCTGCTTCATTTCTATAGTGCGCCTCTCAGCAGAAGGAGGAGGAGGAGCATCATACTCGACCACAGCATTGACCACAGAGATGTAGGACGCCCATGTAGCTTCTAACACGAGCTTTGTAAGTGTCCATGCTCTTCACAATAGTAGCAGGACTTGATGTCACGTCCACATCGACCTCTACCCCGTCCTCTACCCCCTCGACCTCCATCACTTCGGCCACCATCACGACTTCTACCACGAAAACCACCTCTACTCCCACCACGAAAGGCTCCTAGGGTTGTATGGTCACTCTGATCGGTAGTAGTACCACGAGGTTCGTCTCGACTAATAGTTCGGCTCATCCGTCGGAAGACCTCAGATAAAGATGAAATGTCAGACCCAACTAAAATTTGAGAGCGTGCTGAGTCAAGTTGCTGGTTCACCTCAGCGAGGAAACACATTACCAAAAATTGCATCCGCTCCTAGCGGAAAATCTCGTATCGATTGGTAAAGGGGACCAACCGATCATACTCATCTGCCAGTACCTTGAACTATGTGAAATAGTCGGTGAAAGAGCGATCTCCCAATTGTATCCGAAAAATACTTCGCATCACATCATATAACCGGGACAGGTCATTAGTCGAGGCAAATGTCTCCTCGAGTATGGCCCATACCTCTCGAACAGTCGTGGCATTAGCCACCAGAATCTCAACGGAGAACTCCATTGAATTCAACATTTTACTCAGTAATTGGGCGTCATCTCGCTTCCACCGCTTATACTCATCAGATCTCTTCTCTGGAGGATCTTCAAGCAAATTGTCTTTTTTTTCCATACCTTCAACTGTAAGTAATACCTTTTTTTTCCATAATACATATGTTTGCGGTCCAGTTAACTTCGAATCCACCAATCGTGTGGATGACGAAAACACATATGTGATTCCTCCTTGTCTATCAGGTCTCACTGGAGAATTCTCAACTCTTGTGGAACTTTCCGTCGACATCACAATAATTCAATGGCAACCCTCAAGAAATCACGAGCCAACACACCAACAAGCAAAAAGACGCACCCACACCTTCAATCATTCATATATAGACCGCAAATCACACAGCCAACTCATCTCCATAAAATAAAAGAACACTGCGGTAGCCCTTAGACCCTCAAACCAACAATTAGGGTTACCTTGGGGCTGTCAGAATAAGGAGAGGAATGAACAAAGAATAGTGCTTACACCAGTGGGCTAACACGAAGGGAGGCACCAAGAAAAGCTAGGGTATCCAGATTGGCAAGCGACTGGGCTGAAGAACAGAGGTCGCTAGATCTAGAAAGTGGGAGAACAAGTTCTGTCGGCGTGTGAAGAAGGGAACAGTCGCCGGTCGTTGGAACAGTCGCCGGAAAAGCGACAGAAGGTGCTGTCAGTGTTGAGCAAGGATAGTCGACGCTTGAGGAAGGCTGTCGGTACTGGAAAGTGGCTGTCGGCGCTTGAAGAAGGCTGAGCAAGGACTGTCGGCGCTGGAAAGTGGCTGTCAGTGCTTGAGGAAGGCTGAGCAAGAGTTATCAGCACAAGAAAGGGAGAGAAACGGGCCTGTCGGCGCTGGAAAGTGGCTGTCGGCCTGGTTTGATGGTAGTTGGCACTGATTTAGGGTTTCGTGGCTGGTGGCCGTGGCTGGTGGCTGTGGTTTAAGGTTAGGGTTTGATGTAATCACTGGTTTGATGCTGGTGGCTAGTGGCTGTGGCTGTGGTCGGAGGAGGAAGGCTAAGGTTAGGGTTTCGTGGAGACTGGTGGCTGGAGGAGGGAGGCTAGGGTTAGGATTTCGTGGAAGCTAGAGTTTTACAGTGGCTCTGATACCATGTTAAGAATAATGGGAAGGCGTACCCAAAAGGATAGGCGAGTACTCTTATTTATAATAAAGTTAGTCCACATCATTACATCCATACACCCACACACACAGAATAAGACTTATAATAATAAGGATACTACTACGATACATATATATCTAGCACTGTCCTACATTTTTGGAAATAAAAATTTGAATTATTTTTACAGTTCTTAGTCACGAGTTTTTTTTTTTTTTTTAATGTATGCTCGTTTGGGTTAAAAATGAAAAACGTTTACTAAAAATCCAAAAAGTAAAATAGCCTTATTATGATGGGCGACTTGGCTGAAGGGTCAATCTCCAAAAGAACAGGAAAAAAAAATTGGCTGAAGTGTATTTTCGGAAATTTACAATGGCCAGAAATTGACTTTTTTGGCTGGCTTAATGTCGTTTAATACCTCTCCCAAACGAACTTTTGGTTTTTTGGGCTTAAAGTGGCTTTAAGCGAAAAGGCTATCTTAAAGCTAGGTTGCCAAACGAGGCCTTAGTCTAAAGGTTGGATGAATATGACTTTTGTACACTTTTGATGCCACGAACGTTGAAACTTTATGTTTGTATATGTTTAATATGTGGGCCATGGATATTGTACATAGGACTTTGCTATGATAGTGAGTTGGGACACTTTGTGACTTTCCTTTTCTTTTAAATCATAAAGTTTGTTTTTGCAAATAAATAAAATTTTCCTATTTCTTAATATTTTGTGTTGAGGCCTTTGGTAACCCCGGCTATTGACTAATCATATCCATTAATCCTTGAATTATGGGACAGGGATGTGACAGCAACCCCTCTCTGACAATGCTTTCAGATGAGTTGGAATTCAACAATATATTAGATGTGAATGAGGTGATGATGGTAGCAATATAGTCACTTTTTAGCTGGTTTTGTGAGAGTTGGTTATTGTTGTTAAACATATTAAGCACTTCGTTAAACTTTCTGTGGCTGCAAATTTGGATGGAGTATAGTTTTAGACTTGCATAGACAAATAACTCTCTGTTCTGTTGAATTTTGTTGAGTCTTTTTGGGCTTTAGGAAGTTCTTGTTGGATTTTATTTAATTTGGTTCTTGAGCACTTGTGATAAATGCTAAATTTCTTTTCTTTCTTGCTGATGAAGGCTTGGATTCATGGTTGTTGCCATTACAATTGTCGCATTCAAATAAACATTTGGAGGATTTCATCTATTCACATAGGGAAATACTAAATGACTACTATAAGGGTGCAGTCAAGCATTTACGACTTGCTATTTACTCAACACCTCCAGTATACGAGGCCCTACTTCCTTTGGTACAGGTAAAAAGGATTCCCATTCATTTTATGCATACTTTTTATCAGATTTTTTGAATCAGGTCTCACCTTCCTTTCTTTCTTTCATTTTATGAAGATATTATATTATTAAGAGGGAGAATGGACAATATTTTGAATCTTGGCATCTGGTTCAATTCAAGTGTTTTAACACCTTGCTACTGACACGGACACCATTGTTTCCTTTATAATTATTTGTTGGGTGCAGATGTGCACACAATCATATATGTCCAGTCAGAGGCGACCAGTTGTAGCCTGTGTTAAGTTTCCTCTTCTTGGCCTTATCTGTACTTCTCATGACTTGGAGCTTTATAAAATTTTGTTCCTCTAAAAGGGTTGATGACAATCGACAAGATAAAGAAAACATCTCTCTTCAATAAGATTCTGCAACATTTTATAACTTAAAGAGATCACTTGCACTTGTGTTTGCATGTGGACCTGTGTAGGAGAATGTGTGGTTATATGTGCATGTGGGACACTTCATTCGTTTCTTGGATTGAAGATTGCTTCCTGAAAAGGATCTGCATAATTCTATTGTTTGAACAGCTTGTCTATTTGGAGTATTGATTGGTTTTTTCTTTTTCAATCTATGATGTCATAGCAATAAATGCTAAGGCCTTGCAATGACAGCGCCTTATCTATCCTCCTATTATTATTATTATTATTATTATTATTATTATTATTATTATTGCTTAAGTACCAAGAAGCTTTTTTGATGTCACTTGATTTATACTTGTTTTTCATTGTCGTCAATTTTCAACGTTTAGATGGGAATTGTTATATATATGGGGCTATTGCCGTCAATTTTCAACTTTATGATGTCATAGCAATAAATGCCACTGCCCCATCCATCCTTCTCTTATTGTTTTTTCCCCATTGCTTAAGTACCAAGAGGTTTTTTTTCTATGTCACTTGATTTATACTTGCTTTTCATTGTCGTCAATTTGCAACTTTTATATGGTAATTGTTATACATATGGGGTTATTGTGGCAACCCTTGTTTGTTACTTTACCAGATGCTGCTACTTGGGAATCACATTGACGAGGCTCTAAATGAACTTGAGAAGTTCGGGCACATTACAGAGGCAGCACTCCCTATAAGGTAATAATGGGTTTTTTGCTAAATGGTCAGAAAATTAAACATAGGAAAATATGTAAGCATTCACAGTGAGAGGAAGTAGGAACCAAATAGGAAGAAAATTCCCTGTCGAGGGGCTCAAATTACCAGTTGGGTTGCAGCAGTTGTGAGAGAACCAGTGGTGTTGACTGTTTGAGCTGGGTTCGCCAGTTGTGGGGCTAGTTCCAGAGATGGTAGGTTGTACCTGCATGTGATAGTTACAATGGTGGGAAGTCGTGGGGAATCAGATCTATTTGCTGCACTGCAGTTGTAAATCAATCTGATTCTCTTCGTCAATTTCTTTCTTTTCTGTTTTATGGAGATATCTTTCAAAGAAAATGAGAATATTTGATCCCCACTTTTTTCTGGTATTTTCTTATCTCCATGGTTTTGTCTTGGACACTGAAATGAACTCTAGATTCCATCATTTTCTCCATTCATGAAAACAAAACATAACTGTAGAAGTGTGGTTGTAAATATGTGATTGAAGGTTAGACGAGAAGGTAAACACATCAAGGACACTAGAGACGTTGATAGTGATTGCGAGAGTAAAAAACATCGAGAGATGGAGACGAGTGGCAGTGTAGTCTGTTGGCTCACTGTACTACCATGAGCTCAAGAACTCTGACTGAAATGTGAGGAAAAGCACATCCTTCTATATATAGTAGAGGACATGCACATAGCTGTATGTCCGGAAATCTAGGAACTTGGAGGGTCACTGTTTCATTGTTAGAGATCCCACATGCTCTCTTTTGGAAGAACCTTGCCTTTGAATCAAAGGTGCCCAGATTCTAGAAGGTTCTAGGCGATGCTCGAATATGGAGATGCCTCCACCTCTCAGTTGGGCTGACTGGACCTGTTTGGGATAGCTTTTAAGCCGGCTTTTAAGCTACCCCGTTTGGTTTTAAAAAAAATTAACTTTTTTTCCATCTCTAAATCCAAGAAAAAAAAACCAATACATATCCCAAACATCTCAACTTTTTTTCAAGCAAAATTACTATAATATCCTTACTTTAAAAAGTCAACCCTACTCACAAAAACAAAAAAAGCTTGGTTAATATCCCAAACACTACAATTTAAAAGTTAAAAGTAAGGGCATTTTAGACATTTCAATAATAAGCAAAGAAGAAAAAAAGTTACTAAAAAAAATTATCCCAAACAATTCAACTTTTTTTTCTTCTTCTTTTTTCTGAAAAAGCTAAACCTCTTAAAAGCCAAGCTTTTTAAACATCCCAAACAGGCACTGAAGGCAATAAAATCCTTCACTATTCGACCAACCTTTGTCTCTAGTCACCAAGTCACAATACCCCATAGTCCCATTGCGCGTGTGCGCGCGCGCGCGCGCGTGTCAAGTCATTAGGCATGCCCCCCAGCCTTGGCAGCGTATGATGCATCCCCAACCTTTGTCTCTAGAGTTTTTTTATTTTTTTTTAAGGATCGGACATGGGTCCATGACTGCTGTGGACTTGTGGTATAATCTTTTGGTCTGCTTTCTTGTTGACACATGAAGACTTAATGACATTGTATATTTCACCCACTGATAATAATTGTAAGACATAGCAGGTCAGCATGTGTCTACACTGGTACATCAAGGGTGCCTTCAGCAGCAATACGTTTTGGGGTTGTTTCACATTGAAACATCTTTGCATTTCAGATTTTTCTGTACATTTAAACAGAATTATCAGATAAATTATTATTCTTTTGGAGAATGCCAAGCAAGTGAAGCTCTTAACCTTTAGGAATTGTATTATTTATAAATGAGTTACGATTATTATCTAAATTTGCTGATGGCATGAGATATATGGTCTAGGAGAGCAATTGATTGCTTCCTGCATTTAGAATTGTTCATCAGTTTGTGTTGATCATACTTGGAACAAAAAAGTAACTACATAGATATGAGTCATACTTGAAGATGTAGGTTTACCATCCCTTTTCTCTTTTTATTCCACCATCCCCAAACGTACAAATTGGTAACTTTTCTAGGTCTACCGATTTGTTATTAAAATTTGAAAAAGGAAGCAGCTTCTTACACATCGCTAATTTTAATTGCGCTTTGTAACTTACTGTATTTTCACTGAAACTGCAGAATTTTATTTTCTTTGGTTTGTACATAACCCTTTATTTAAACACCCGGCGTTTTGCATCTTCCACCTATTACCATTGAATTTATGTTAGTTAGGACAAGGATTTGTTGAGTTAAGTCGATTCAAGATTTTGAAGCTTGTTCGCTTTTATCGTTGTTAGTTTTTAATTAATTGATTTTTTTGTTAGATTTAAAGGGGTTTGGAGTTAAGTTGTTAGATGTAACATGAATTTGGCACGTGGACATGCAAAAACGCAAATTACGTGTTTCCTTAAGTCAATTGTAAGATACTTATAGCAGGCTGCCAACCCTTTTCCGTAGTCTTGTAATAGAATTGTTTACCTTTAAATACTTACAATAATTTATCCATAGAATGATTGTTTCTTGTTCTGTCTCTTTCCGCAATTATTGTTCTATGCTATCATGCAGATGATGAATCACAGGATGAGTTCAGGGCATCAAACATGAGTATTTTCTAGCCCTAGAATTTTGTTTACTTAACAAAAGTATTTTCTAGCCATAGAAATGTATTTGTTACTCTCTTTTTTACAAGCATGAAGAGAACAGGTTTATGTGGCAAGAAATGAACTGTGATTGCAACCCCCCCCCCCAAAATAAAGTACAAAACAAAACAAAATAATAATAATAATAATAATAATAATAATAATTAGCTGTATCCCTTTTTGACTGAAGTGAAACCTTTTGTATTTGTTTGATTCTTTTAATTTAGTTCTTCTAGGGTTTCCTTCCATGCTCTTTCTTCTATGTGGACTTTTGCTCCTAACCACTTAAATCAGCAGCAGTAGCTTCTTAAATTTTGTCACAGTGAGTTAATTTGAGATACTGTTAATGCTGGTGTCTTATCAATCCTACCCACTTCGGAAATAGATTTCTTGGCGGGGGTATGGGAGGACATGCAACCAGACAACTCTTTCTTAAGAATACGTTTTCTTTCAGCATATAAATATTTGATATAGTGTTAATACTGGTTTCTTATCAATCCTACCCACCACTGAAATAGATTTCTTGGCGGGGGTATGGAAGAACATGCAACCAGACAACTTCTCTTATTTTTTCTTTCAGCGTAAATATTGAGACCAAGAAACTATAATAAGCCAGATAATATGTGAAAATGTTGTGGAGTTTGTTGTGGTCTTGTAGACATGGCATACTTTCAAGTTTCATCCAAGTTTTTGATATCTGGTCACTGTCCCTTTAGGCATTTTATTATTGTGAAGCATGAATGTAGCACAATTTTTAATTTTCTTTACTTATTTATTTCTTTTTAATTGGTGTAGAGCGAAAGCTAGCCTGTTGGAGCATTTTGGTAGTGCCAGCTTTGTTAAGCTTTCAACCTGTTTTGAGGATATCTTGAAGAAGGATCCAACATGTAGCCACTCATTGGCAAAGCTCATGAGCATGCATCAAAATGGTACGTTATCATTCTGAAAGATTGAGATATTCCTGCTTATGTATTGTTGATTTTTCTCAAGAAATTGAAATACTTGTTATTTAGAATCTTTGCTTTTCTGTTCTGAAAATATGACTATTTAAGTTTAGAAGGTATAACATCTTTCCCAAAACGTTGAGCGGTGATGGATAATTAGTGTACTATATAATGAATCACCAGTTTATTACTAAATAACCCTAGCTTAAGCTTTTAGGTCAAGTTGGTAAGCTATCAGAGCTGGCAGGCTACTGCACGGGGACGTGCAGCCCTAAGGGGGGTGGATTGTAATATCCTGGTATCCCAAATCAGAAAGGGAGAGAAAGTTCCTAAATTATAAAGGAAAAACCTTGGACCCTTACATTCAACGAGACATTTTCCCAGGTGGTAGAAACCCTAACAGAATTCCGCAATTAAGCGTGTTTGGGCGGGAGCAATGCAAGGATGGGTGACCCCCTGGGAAGAACAAAACCGTGAGGGCTTTTGCCCAAAAACGAACAATATCGTTGCCATGTGAAGGGTCGAGGTGTTACATTGGTATGCCTACTTTCACATGTTCCTAGATCAATAGATGGTCAGTTGTTACAAGTGATATCAAAGCCTATCCTAGTTCCATAACGGGTTCTGTGGTAGGGTGGTTGAGGATTTGATGCTCCAAAGAGGGGTAGTGGCCCCTGGCCAAAAAACATGAGTAGTTGCGTAATTAAAATGGACAAAAATGTAACATCCATCCCACATCAAGTGGGGATGAACAGTTAGAAGAATATGTAATGAACGACCAACTTGCTACTAAATAAACTAAGCTTAAATTTTTGGGCCATGTTGATAGACCCACTTTCTGAAGTTATTGTGCTAGTAAATAGTGGCTTGTTACAAAAGATCATTGACTTTTCTTACATATTGCCTGCCGACAGGGCCACTCAAATGAAGGATTTTTTTCTTCAAAATCTGTTGAATTACACATTGACAGGTACCATGAAGTCCTGAACCCTCATCTCTCCTAAAAACGCCAACAGGTGTTTAGAAGTGATAATTAATAAAATTTTGACTGTATCTGTATTAAATGGAAGTAGTTCTGTAGCTTTGGCTAAAAATTTACATTTTCCAGGAATCCGACTCTTTTGGGTGATTTCATATTACTAGTTTAGCTATTATTTGTGCAAGTAAAAGAAAAATTCACCTTACTGCGTTTTGCCTAGGCCAAACCTATGAAACTTTTACGTTGCAAGAGTCGAGTGACACAATCCAGTCAAATTACTTGCACGCTATCTCATATGTTGTCTTTCATGAGCTTGAAATTATAAGATACTTCTCAGTTTTTGAAATAGGATGCTGGGAGCTTGGAATTTCCTATTCCTCGAATGAAAACTGTTGGCCTTCCATTTGAACTTATGCATCATTGGTGTTTAAAACTAAATTCATCATTTACAGAATTTCACCATCTGCAATATTCAATCCTGGGGAATATTCTGTTCTCAACAAAGAGCTTGAGCTATCCAAAGCCCGACAAAATAAAAGCTAGAATATTTTTTGCTCAATAGCCAATTTCAGCAGCAGCTGATTTTGGTTAGCGGCAGGGACAGCCATTATAGGAAAGAGAGAGAATAAGGTTGTTCAACTAGGCCTTCTCAGAATTGTGAGGCAAAAGCATGGATATCTGTATTCTATTACGCGTAATATGTTGGTCTACATTTTAAGTCTAACTGAAATTCCTTCCAAGTTCTAACAGAAATATCAACTGAAGTAGGTTTTAGAATTGCAGTGGTTCACTCCCAAGCTGAGATTCAACGCCCTATTGGTCTAAATTACTATTGTGTTCAATTGTAATAATTTTAATTTTACACAGTTGATCTATGTCAAGCATATGTATTTTCTAGTGGTCCTATTTGCTTGACATCATATTATCATTTTTGTGCTGTGATCAGGATTCATCCGTTAGTCAATGTTTGGGTCTTGATATTTCGTATATGTAGCTCTCAAAATTTGTCTCATATCGTTTCTTTAATTATTGTTAGCATGCATATGGTTGGACCTCTACTAATTAAGATGCATTCTTGAAGATTTTGGTCACTTGATAATATTGCTAGAACGAGATCCATATGCATTTTGACGTATAGTTAAACCTGTCTCACAAAATCAATTTGTTATGTTCAATTCAGTGCATAAAAGAATCTAGTTTTATTTCATAACAATGAAGTTTAAACACATTTGTACTTAGTAGTAAGTGGTATGATGTGAGATGCCAGGATTGAGCCCCCTGGTTATGGGAGAGAAGGACAGTGTAGATATTTTCTGTTCATGGATGGAGAAATCCTTTTTACGTAGCAAGGATTATGCCATGAACATCTTGGACGAGTGATACAAACAATCCCGGTTCAACAACCTGAAGCTCTCAGGTTACCCTACCCACCTACAGTCCTTGTGAGTCAGTGACAGACCTTTGGGGCCACATCATAGGATGGAATTAGGTTCATAGGATGGAAATAGGTTGGTACAACTCCTCTCCCGTCATGGTAATTATGATAGGTGAGGTCAAAATCTCTCTGTTAGAACTTAAAACTGTTTAAAAGTGTAGCTATCCAAGCGAGATAGCTTGAGAAACCTTAACAATCATTTAACTCTAGTCTTCAAGCCAGAAATCTTCCAGTGATCATGAGTTGAGTTTGTAGATCCTGCTCCTATCCTAAGTAGCATTATGATAATATAAGCTGGGGTGTACGATCCGTTTAACCCATTTAGGAGTTAGGCTTGTTGAAGGCGAGCACATCCACTTGTTTGGTTGGGGAAGCCAGCAGGAACGAACATGTCATTGGCGAGTGCTGTTTCTACTCCAGTTGAGAATCCTTCACAAGTTTAAGGTGATGGTACGAGTGATTCTTAAATACTTAGAGCTGTGGTCTTGAGGCAAAGATAGATGAGAATTTAAGAAGGTTTTAGAATTTAAACTTTCAAAAAATAAGTGAAAAGTATCTTGGGGTTTCACTGTGGAGATTTTGTGGGACCTTTTTTTTTTTTTTTGGAAACTACTTTCAAAATATTGCAAAAACTCCATAGTTTTTCTCTAAAGATTCTGAAGCACATATCGTCGTATAACCTCCCGATATGTGCTTGCCTCGGTACGATGAGTCGTTCTCATGGAGGAGAGGTGAGCCCACGTGAAGACTAAATTAGTGTACTTTAGTTCGTACGAAGTGGTTTTCCCGTTTGAACTTAAATAAAATGTCCTACACATCCATTATACACTCTAATGAGTAGACAGCTTTACAAGTCTTTCCCCATTTTTTTCCCACAAGCAGTGCGCGCACTTTATCTGGTCAGCTGGTGCTTATGAAAGGGGCATGCGAACCAGTGAAACCATCTAAACTAGCTAATTCAACAGCATTGATTTGTGTGATTTGGGATGAAAATTGTAGAATGTATTCATGCATTTTCCACGGCATTTCTTGTAAAAAAAAATTGATGTTATGCATCGTTTGTTCTAATAATTGACGAACAAAAAGATCTTTGAAAATTTGTTAATTGTTTAGGCAATTCGAGGCTTCATTGTATTCTTTGAACTCTGACTTTGATGTAATTTTTTTGCCTTTTTCATATTTTCAGGGGATTATAATGCTCAACAACTGTTAGAAATGATAGCTTTGCATTTAGATGCTACCTATGGAGAATCCAATACATGGAAAGAGTTTGCCTGTTGCTTTTTGGAGCTTCGTAGATGCGAAGAAGATCGAATGTCGATGCGTATGAATGGAAACGAAGGTGCAAACAAGCAGCAACGGTATTCAATTCATTTCAACAGAATTTCCGAAATCTTTACAGATGGAATATCGGGGAAGACTTGGAGCTTTCGCTGTAGATGGTGGTTAACACGTCACTTCAGTCAGAACATTCTTAGGTCAGAAATCTCATCAGGTACTCCTAACACGAATTAATGCACTTCTTTTGTAGATGAGAGCTTCAACCCTATCCCTACTTGTTTTGAGCCGATAATTGATGTTCTCTTTCTACTGTAAATGATCACAGGTGACTTTGAACTCCTAACTTACAAAGCAGCTTCTGCCTCTCATATATATGGACCAGAGTTTGAATACGTTGTAAAGGCTCGCACATGTTTAGAGGACAAAGATAAGGATTTGTTTTTATTCTTGCAAATCCACGTGCAGAATTCTATTGGATTCTATTCAAATCTTGGCAAAAAATAATCAAATGATGAAATGGGTTTTTTTGAATGAGAAGAAAGTTAAGGATTTTTGTTGTGGGCTTATGGTTTGGTTATGGCTAGTTTAGGCTCTAATGTATGCCCTCATAACTAGCTATGGTGTGCGCACAATTGGTTATTTAAACTTTGACTTTTGGCTATTTTAACTTTTGGCTTTGATTATGACAATTTTAGACTTCAATTAGAAAGTTAGAAAGCAACCTCTGCTTCTCATATCTATGGACCAGAGTTTGAATATGTTGTAAAGGCTCACACATGTTTTGAGGACAAAGATAAGGACTTGGTCTTATTTCCGCAAATCCACGTGCAGATTTCTGTTGGATTCTATTCAAAATTTGACAAAAAGTAATCAAATGATGTAAGGGGTGTTTTGAATGAGAAGAAAGTTTGGATTTTTCTTTTATTTACATCTTCCTGTCCTTGTGAAATAATTCTAGTAATACACAACAGGAGCATATGAACTTTGGTAGTGGTTAAAGAAGGTGTTTGCTAGACAGTATTTTCTAACTTTGGCCCGTTTGATAATGTTTACAGTTTTTTGTTTTTTATTTATAGTAAATAAAAAAATTTTTTATTTGTTTTTATAAAAAAATAAATAAAAACATATTTAGCATATAAAATTTGAAAACTAGTGGTTGAAAGTGGTGACCGGAGGTGTTAGTTGGTAATAATAGCAAAAAGTAGTGATGGTGGGCGAAGGTGGTGGTCGTACGTAATGGTCGGAGGTGGTGGCCGGAAGTAGCAGTCGACAATGAGAGCCGAAGGCGGTTGCCAGAGGCGGTCGGAGGTGGTGGCCACAGAGAGTCGTCGGAAGAGATGCTGAAAATAGTGGTCGGAAGTTGTGGAGAAAAAAAGAAAAGATGAAAGAATGAATATATATTTACAAAAAAAATAAAAACACATTTTTTTCTATTTATAAGAATTTAGTAAATTTTAAAAAATGTTTATATATTTTTGAAAAAAAAAAATATATCAAACATGTTTTTATTTACAATTTACAGAAAATCTTAAAAAGCAAATATAAAAAATAATAAATATAAATGTTCCCAAATGAGGCCTAACTTTCAACTCATTAAAAACTTAAGAAAATTCAAACATTAGTTTATATATATATTTAAATAGCTTTTGATTCTAAAACAATAAACACAAATTGTATCGCTTGAAGGTATAATTACATCTTTTTAAAGTCATAATTACATTGTTCAACTATAATCTGAGTCTATAATTTTAATTTCGTTAAACACCCTCTAACTATGCTGCTGAAGCAAAATGAGCAAAATGAGCAAAATGGGCAAAATGGGTGATGCTTGTAGCAAGAGTGTGAAATGAACACTTTCAGTGACATTGGTACTAAATCCTTTTCTGACTAATGAGTGTCTAATGACCTTTGTACATCCATGCTCCATAATAGGATCAGCAAAAAGCACTTTTTATAACTGAAACTTCTTAAAGCACTTCAGGTTTATGACTGAAAAACTTCTAAAAGCACTTCAGGTTTACAATTGAAAAACTTCTAAGGGCCGGTCCTCGGGACAGGCGGGGATGCTGTTGCCTAAGCCTTTGAATTTTTGCCAAAATTTAGGGTTTTCGTTTAGATTTAAAACTGGTATAAATATATTCAAATTTATTTTTTGTTATGACCTTAAATGGATCACAAGTGCTAAATATTGTTAATTGTATTTCTTTGTTTTTTAAGTTCGAAAACTTCCACTTGCTTTTAGTTTAATCTTTTTTAAAGTTGTAACATTTTTAATGTTATTATAAGCCACATAGGTTTTTATATAATTTAAAATTAATACAAATGTTTAAAATGTTAAATTGTATGAATAGAATGTGAAAAAATAAAAGTTACAATCAAAATATATTTGATCCTAACTTTTTAATCCCTCAAATATTGATTTTATTTTCACTAATTTTTTGTCAAACGCAAAATATTGAATAAAAAATATTTTATTGTTAGAAAACTTACGATATATGTGCGGGGTGAATTCGCAAGAGAGAACGGAAAGAATTAAACTCACTTTGTCGGCTGAGGCGGCTCAAGCTAATTTAAGGTTCAAGGCAAGAAATAGAAATGAGGCCTTTTATATATTTGTATATTGTAATTTAAATTAAAATATATATTTTTTGCTTTTGAGGTGCAAAACTTTTGATTAAATATTTATATTCACATTTTGATAACATATCATTGTCAATTAATATTATTCATAAATTAATTAACCATTCTAGTGACATAATTTAGAAAATATTTTATTTATTTTGGTTTAAAAATATATTTTTTTGCATAAGCAACATGTGTTGTATATAAAATCTCATGCACATATTTGAGAAAGAATATTACTTTTTTTTATACCATTCAATACATTAATTAGATTACTTTTATTTGCCAAATCTTATTGGGGAATTTTTTTTTAAAAAAAAATCTAAACCATTTATATAAGAAAAACTATCATATTTTAGATAAAATTATTTTTCCAAACTATCATTGTCTAATGTTTTAATTTCTTACGTTAAATAAAGAAAATAAAAACATTTTCACATTAATAGAATTGTACAAAAACTTGTATAACTCATGTGGTCGGGCTTTTGTAAGGCGATTTACAAAGTCGTAATTTTGACTCACTCTTTTTTCAAGTCATTGGCCTCCCTTGAACCAAAAAAGTAAATTATTCAAACTTAGTTTGAATTGAAGAAATAATTTATTGCTAACACTTTTAATGCAATATTTCCAAACTAATAAGAATCAAATTGCATGTTTTCAAGAAAAAAAAGTGTTGAAATAGAAAAAATAACAAAAAGAATATGAATTGAATAGAAAAAATGATTGCAGTCTTCTAATAAAAAAATTTAAACTAAAATAATAGTATTAAAAAATTGAGGCTCCTACTATAATGGAGGCCCTAGGCAAGCACATAAATTGCTTAGGGCTTAAGCTAGCTTTGCTTGTCGGACTCGTTGACTTGATTGCTCCTACACAGAAAAATAAGGGTGTGATTGGCCAGCGGGCTTGGCCGAAAAACCCCTCAAATATTTAAGTTAGTGAGCTGTAAGACGAAGATGGAAAGATCTGAAGAGAATTTAGCAGTTTTCGTAAGTAGACTTGTTTGTGTACCTTATTTTTGAGTTCGGTATTTATAGGTGAAATTTGACAGGAAAAGGGCGATCTCCCAAGCTTGGTCATGGAGGGAATTGACTCTTTTCCCTTTTGGGATCCGCCTAAGGCCCCTTTCTAGGGAGCCGGTGGGTTGCTTAAATATTTCGAGTGATATTAGCTGTCATTTATTGCAGGGTTATATGGACGCGTTGTCGCCATTAATGCTCAGAGCTCGGCCATCCCGTCGCATTAAATGCGCCCTGACCTTGGTTGTGGCTCTCATCATTACGCTTGATCGAGATTCAAAGCTCGGTCTAACTGAGCTCTCTTGCTTTGTGACATGCCTCTTGGTTGCTCTATTTTTGGGCTTGTTAGGCTTGGCTCTGGACTTTGGGCCGTTTGTATGAGAGCCATGCCCTCAAGTCAATGCTTCTTCATGAATGAACTGGTTCCTTTCTGCCAGCATGTTTAGTGTTGGTCCTAGATTCGGAAGGGACATAACTGCTTTCTTCGTAGCTGTGGTCACATGGGTTGGAAGCGAACTCCTAGATGATGTTCCCCACGCTTGTATTTCCCATGGGGCTGTAGGTGGGCCTGATGGATAAGCTCTTCGACGATCCTTCATAGTCTATGTCTGGTATTACCCCCGCTGATGGGGGAATGTCAAGAGCTTTGCTCTTCAATGCGGAAAGGAGTTTTACAACCTCTATGCCCATGGCGTTGAGAGTCTTATCGCGCAAAAGGTCTTCCTGATTCAACTTTGAAACCTTAGGCATTCTGCGTTCCTCAAGGTGGCGTAGTATGACTTTATGCTCCTAGCTACACTACTTTGATCTGTGAAGTTGTCCGTGCTAGACTTGAGCCTCGTCTCCGACCGATTATGACTAGAATGAAGTCGCCATTGAGCTCTTTTGGTTAAGGCTTTAGCTAGAACCTTACCACAGACATCGCCAAATGTGCAGAAATGAATCCACGGGGGTGAGAGAGAAGGGAAATAGCTAGGCTCACTTCATCGAACTTGTCGGCATGATTGCTCCTGCACAAGAAAACCAGGGTGAGATTAGCTAGCGGGCTTGGCCAAAACGCCCCTCGGATGCTTAAGTTGGCAAGCCGTAAGGCGGATATGGAAATATCTGAAGAGAATTTAGCATAGTTTGAGTAAGTAGAGTTGTCTGTGTACCTCATCTTCAAGTTGGGTATTTATAGGCAAAATTTGGTGGGAAAGGGACGATCCCCCAGGCTCAGTCCTGGCAGGAATTGCCTATTTTCCCTTTTAGGATCTGTTCGAGGCCCCTTTCTGTGGAGCTGGTGGGTTGCTTAATTATTTTGAGTCATATCAGCTGTCATTTATTATAGAGTTGTTGTCACAACCCATGTCCACCCCTATAGGATTAGGGTCGAGACCGACCAATAGTTTTAGATTACCCAAGGCAATTCCATCATCAAGACGTGGTTCTCTAATAATAATTAATGGATGAAACATAATACAGCAGAAGTTTAATAATAAAACCTGTAAAATTATTTTCTTTTTCATTATGAATACAATATAAAATTATTTTCATTAGAGCTATGCATAAGCTAGATATTATGAAATTTTATTATATTACATCACCATGCAAAAGTATTATAAGAGGATCCTTCATACATTACAAAGCAAAAGTCAAAAGAGTACGATGAATAGCTCACAACTCAATATATACAAAACAACTAGCATCAAACATGCCATCTTTATACATATGCACATTTCAAGCTTAAATGATTCCATACTTCATCACCTGAAAAATGTAAGATTCAACACATAAGTTTAATAGTTCGTGAATACTATATACTAATATTATAAAAGATTCATGGATATCATTTGTCAAGCATTTTGCTATATAATACATAGAAACCGAGTCAAGAACATTCCATAGAACCAAAGTTCAAAGCATAGATAAATCATTAAATTCACTTTGATTAAATTAATACAGCTTATAACATTTCAAATA
This sequence comes from Heliamphora pulchella, assembly GCA_032270985.1. Classification (NCBI taxonomy): domain Eukaryota; kingdom Viridiplantae; phylum Streptophyta; class Magnoliopsida; order Ericales; family Sarraceniaceae; genus Heliamphora; species Heliamphora pulchella. The sequence continues at coordinate 6,177 of JAULJZ010164437.1, read as the reverse complement.
ATATATGATACCATCACCACGGGCCTATTCAGGATGAACAATCGGGCTGACTCCGGCATCCTATCCTATAGCCACAATTGGTGTCAAAAAGGTTGAAATGTCTCATTATTGCACTACTAGTATCTTTTTTTTCCCTAGTAATATGGGATAACCGTGGACGACATTAATAGCTCAAAACATATACATTTCAATTTATTGATATCCATGAAAGTATTGAAGAACATTTGATAAAGAACATATTATTTTCATTGTAAACATTTTCTTTGAAAAATATAATTTACAAATGTAAATAAGGTATAGCAGCACTCACCTCAAACACTTATTCTAAAATTAATCATTTCTTAATCAAGAGTTCCTACATAAAAAAACATATTTTATACTCATGATAAAATGCACATAAGTTCACATTTTTAAAAAGTTATAACAATTAGTGGATGTTATATTCCATTCTAGGTCATTATCCCACTTAGGATTTCATAAAAGTATCTTAAAAATTAACATATTTGTGACATAGTTGTCCAAATGCCCAAAACCAGTGAGCGAGATAGCTTCTGTCCAAAATATTTAAACAGCCACAACTCAACCTTCAGATTCCAATTGAAGCAAAAATTGTATCCAAATTGAAACCCCAAAAGTCTAGTTTTTAATGGTAGCGTTCTCATCATTTGATTCCAAAGGTACAAAGAATTATGATCAAAATAGTGAAGGCTAGTCATATGAAAATATCTAAATTTATTATTATTTTGCTTATATTTCATCATTTTTTATATTTAAAATCAAATGCTCAAGTTTAATAATGTATCACACTTGTAACTAGATATTCTGTGGTCTCATATTCATCTAGATTCAATATTCATATAGTTAAATGATGAAATTACCATGGATTCTAATTTTTTTAAGAACTGAAATGAATAACCCTAACTTGACCCATGTATTAATCTTAAACTCATTAATTAATTAATTTTAATTCATTTTAATCTTGTTATTTTCAGATTATATGATAGAAAATAGTATGAAGAATAAGTTTCTTACCTTAATTTAAAATTTTGTACAAAAGCCCTATGCTTTCTCTTCACTTTTCTTGAATTTTTTTTTTCTTTCACTTTCTCTCTAGCCAAACACCTTTCTCTAGAATTTTTTATAGAGATTCTCTCTCTTCTCTTATTTTCTCAAACTTTTTAGAGAATATATATCATTATCTCATATATATACACATGTCCTTATTTCACACAAAGACTTGGTCTTAAAATGACATCTAACTTCTTAGAATGACACCTAGAAATTAGGTGAGTCACCAATTGTCCTAATCAACAGCTTAGGTTAATTAATTAAGTATTAACCTAATTAACCAAGTTTAAATTAGTTAATCTCACTTAATTCGGATAATCATACGTAATTAATCCTAATTATGTTTATGAATCATACTTACCCCTACTTAATCTTAATTAATTTTTATATGTTAATCTTAAAAATCTCTTACACATTAACATAAGTCTTTTAAACACATCAATTAAGGATTTTAAAATTGTCTTCATCGCTTAATTACACATTAACAAGAGTAGTTAGTGAAAGATGTTAACTTTTCTCTATATTTTGCATACTCTACAAGTGCTAGCTAGAAGAATTTTTTATGTTATCACATATAACATGCATTAACATGTTTTTCTTTACATATGCAGAATACTTTCATGCATGTTCATTCAGAATACTTTCATGCATGTACGGACACATCGTCGCCATTAATGCTTTGAGCTTGGCCGTTCCATCACATTAAATGCGCCTTAACTTCAATCGTGGTTCTCATCATTGCGTTTGACCAAAATTCAAAGCTCAGTTGAATCGAGCTCTCTTGCTTTGTGGAGGGCCTCTTGGCTACTCTAGTTTTTAAGCCTATTGGGCCTGGCTTTGTACTTTGGGTTGGCCTATACATATTTAGACAAATCCCCTTTAAATATAAATTAAAAACTTGATATATAAGTGATACTATATTGTATTCAATTTTTGTTCGTAAATTTAATCTTATTGAAAATGACTACAAACAAATTTTTCTATTTAAATTCTTATAATTAATTTTTTAGATTTATCTTTAAATTTATTGGGGTCCCACATTACATACTCTCTTTAGATCTCGAAGTTCTCAGGGTCAACACTGAGGCAAGGGCTTATTTGGTAGCGGTTATATATATATATATATATATATATATATATATATATATGTGTGTGTGTGTGTGTGTGTGTGTGTGAACTGCAAATAAAAACTCATTTGACAATTATTTTTGTTTTTAAAAATATGAAGCCTTTATAATTTATTAAATACTAGGAAACAACAAAAATGGGAAAAAGGAAGTGTTTTCCTGTCTTGTAAACAAAATTTACAATTTTCTTCTTTAGTGCATTCTTCTTTGGATGGAATGCTAATGTTCTCCCATGGGCTAAGAGAGCCACCCTAATAACTATTTCTAGTTAAGTTATGCAAACCAAATACCTTCCAAGAAGAATTTTATAGGATTAATATTTTTTTCCCTTTTCAAGTGAATCTAAATTAATAAACTACAACGAAAATTCTGAATACACACACCTTCTAAATATACTTACTCTTCAATTTTAAAATTTTATCTTTTATTTCATCTACCTTTCTTAATACCCAACATACCCTCATTCCTAACCTCCGCACCCTTTCCTACCATGCTCTATGTCACAATCTACCTCCACCCCCAAACTCGTTGCCACGCACATCTCCTCCCATGTGTTTGCACTGTCTCACTCTCACTTTCCCATCTCTCCCTTGCAACGTTCAACCGCCATTTGGATTACCATGATCGAACACTTGTTATTCTTTCAGTGCACCATGATTGAACACTATCTCGCTATTAGGGTGTAGGAAATAGGAGGTCTAGGTTGTAGCGAAGGAGGAGGGAAAAGGACTGAGAGGGATGGCGTTGCATGTGGAGCGATGGGAAGTTGGGGAAGGGGGCTGTCAAGGAGAGAGGATGGGGTGGCATTGAATTGTGGTCGGTGGTGGCTAGCGACCGAAAGGTGATGATGAAAGAATTTTAAAAAAAAACTATCTTTGTGTATAACAATGGGGGGTGGGTATCTAGAATCAAGCAAATTATTAGATACTTTGGAAATACTATGTAAGGGATGTTACATGGTATTTTCGATAAATAAATGATCACAACTTACACAATATAGATCATTATTTGTCTCATAACCACCCAATAAAGATAAATCATCATCTACCTATAGTAAAATTTGTCGCTACTATATTAAGTGAGAACACCATATATACTTGTCACATAATTCTCCAAGAGTATTGCATAATTGCTGATAGAATCCCTACTTTTGAAAGGAGTATTACTGAAAATGAGAGAAGAATGCACGGAAAAAGGGAGCGAAAGAGCTCTGATTTTGACCTTTAGGAGAGCCAAACAGCTCTGGATTTAACCTAAAACCATCTAACTTGAGAAAGACCAAGGATTAGAGGATTGCTTTTAACCTGTTGATGATGGAAAAATTGCAGTAGATTCTAAATGCATATACTTTCTTCCCTAATACAATCATGAAATTTTAAAAAACTTACATTTTTTACACACATTTAATAATACCAAAATTAACCTCATCTTCTGCTTCAAATCTTCTCTATACACCGACCTTCCACACTTTAATTTTTCCCCAATATTGGCCACCACCAAACAACCCTTCTCCACCATCACTTGACTCGTCTCTCTAGGGAGCTCAGATGCATTTGGTAGAACAAACTTAATTTGTTCGAACATATTTAGCCGAACGATTCAAAATTGAATAATTTAGTGATGTTTAGCCTTTGTTTGGCGGCCGGCCTAAAGTTGATTTTTTGCCTTTTTGTTTAAAAGCCTAAAAAACCAAAAAATTTAATTTTCCAATTCAAAAATTTTTAGTCTTTTTTGCTTTTTATATAATTTTTTTAATAATATCATAACTTTTATTATACACACCTATTTTTTTTATAAAAATTATATTTTTAAAGTTTATTTGTCAAAATCTATCAAACAAGATTTATATTGAATATAAAATATATATAATAATAAATTTTTAAAAATTATATTAACTTTAAGTAAAGTTTTTTATTTTATAGCTTAAAATCATTTTAAGTCTTTGGCTTAAAAGTCACCTATATTGCAACCAAGTGAGTTTTGTTGGCATTTTAACTTAAAATAGTTTAAAAATAAAAAATCAATTTAAAACTGATTACCAAACAAACTCTATTTAGTCTTATTTTATTTAATTTGAAGTATTTGGTTTAATGGATTCAAACATTTAAGTTTGTTTGGTATTTAGTTAACTTGGTAAATGTTGAACTTTGGCCGAAGAAAAGAAAGAAAGTAGCCCAAAAGGTCGAGACGAGGTGGGGGTGCCTCGTGGAGGTGTGAAAAAGGTAAAAGAACTTACATTATCTTAATTTTAAAAAAAAAGAATAAAAATTACCTTAACGGTCCATCATAAGACTTAAATTCATAACTTTCACAATAATAAGTTGATGTGGAGTTATTAAATTACAAAAGTGTTAGCGGTCTCTTTCAATCTCACTCTCCTTATTCCTTGCAATCTTGGATCCATGGTAATTATTTGTTCTTCTTTTAATTGATTTTCAGTTTCAAGTAGCCATTGGTATAAATTTTAAGATTGTGAGTGTGTATAAGTTTTTTGATTGGTATTAATCTTTTTATTGTCTGCTTCTTTTTTTTTTTGGTTATATGCCATTGGTAAATGCTAATTTTTTTTATTTTTGATTTTTTCGTAGATTAGTATCAAATTAATTTATTGTGTTTCCTTTCTTTTTTGTTATTTAAAATAGGTATATTAAATTTTTTGTGTTTTTTTCTTGAGAATAGTATCAATTTGATTGATATAATTGTCTCAACTCTCACGCTCGTCGCTTCGACGACAAATACTTTGATTGTGTATTTTTAATTATGGTTTTTGTGAAACTTATTATAATTGTATATTTTTTCATAAATGTTTTATGAGATTTTAATATAAATATTTAATTTATGTTTTGATTTAACTTTTTAATTTTAATTTTTTTACCAAATAAAACATATTAATTTTTTTATACTTTTAACCAAAAAAAAAATCAACAAAATAGAATTGTCAAACGAACCCAAAGCGTGTAAATTTAGAATTACTCAAAAATAGCTTTTGACAGGTTGAATTGGCAATTGCCAACTAGAAATGCTAGAAATTTGTAAAATTTATTTATATTAAAATAAATAATTTAAATTAAATTATTTGTAATGTGAATTATATATTTCTAGTGAATTTTAATTTTAAATTATGAATAACTTTTTAAATTTGTAGTATTATTATATTGGTCCTTTTCGGCATAATTGCTTATTTATTATTTTGTTTGATTTATTTTTATTTTTAATAAATTTTTTTTATCATTAATTAAATTAATATATATTTTAACTTCTCATAAGGCAAATCAAAATTAATTTTTTGTAATTAAAATATAAATTTTTTTAAAAAGACAAAAAAAGCTAATAAACTAAATTTTTTATTTTTTATTTTTAACAATTTTTTTATATTTTTAATAAAAAAATTATTTTTTTAATTTATTTGCAAAAATATAAAATCTTAGTAAAAAGATAAAAATAAAAATTTTAAAAGCTGTTTTGTCTTCTTGGGGTTTCTTGAACTCTGAAACCCCATCCCCATCCCCATCCCCATCTACTCTCTCTTTCCTCCTCTGTCGTTCCCAGTTCCCCCCTTCACAGTTTCTCTCTCTATAATCGTCCTGTTCCACGTGCATGATTTCTATATAGAATACATACAAATCGTACATGTATCTATATTTCGCATACATATATTTCAGGATTTTCGCATTTGATTGGTAAGAATCAACAATATCGAGAGAGAGAGAGAGAGAGATTGGAATTGATTAGATGGCGGCGTACAGAGCCGACGACGACTACGATTACTTGTTCAAGGTGGTTCTGATAGGGGACTCGGGCGTTGGAAAATCGAATCTGCTTTCTAGGTTCACAAGGAACGAGTTCAGCCTCGAATCAAAATCCACCATCGGCGTTGAATTTGCCACTCGGAGTATTCGCGTCGATGACAAGATCGTCAAGGCACAGATTTGGGACACCGCTGGCCAAGAGAGGTTGGGTTTCCCCCCTCCCTCCCCCTCCC